>LR539376.1:592199-748357 GCA_900536315.3 Caenorhabditis becei
ACGGAATTCGAATGAGAAAAGGAGAGAACGAGAGAAGCCGCGCAGAACACCTTTTTGAATTTTGAAAAAAGTAGCAGAGAAGGAAAAGAGAGGGTGGGTACTGTATTGTTGAAGTACGGGTTAGACATTGGGAGACTGGCAAAAACACACATTCCAGGAGTCTGATTTCCAGCTGATCTGGTTTTTGTTTTCAAAAAGTCAAGAGGCATTAGTCTAGGAAAAAGTACAGTAACCCTCCGGTCCCTCGGAAAGTTTTAGGAAGATCCTCTACAATATACAATGTGACATTTACAGAAAGTGTTCCGTCTCTTTCTCTTTACAAACACACATAAACAGTATAAACAATATCTAAATGTCTCGCCTTCATCTCCCAATATTTAAACGTCTCTTCACCTGGCTGATTGCTCCGCAGTACACTGAATCACTCCTTGAATCATCATCACACATGCTACAAGTCTTGAGTTGATCTTGAAAATAACAGGACGGATACTGCTACAAAACCGACGACAACAAGTCGAACGAATTGGCTTCGAATGTGTTCACATAGACGGTCTTCTTGTCCGCCTGCAAACAATACCATTTTGTTTCCCTTTATTGTCTCGATTCGCCCCTCTGACGCACAATCACATCTAAACATAACCAACGGCTCCTTCCCTTCCAACTTTCAATCGCCTCTCACCGAAAATTCAAATCTTTCTATCACCTCATCACTTCCCAACTGGGCATGACATCACCCCGAATTGCTCACCTCTTGGTGTCGCGGAAAGCCCTTTGAAGATTCAAAAACTCGCAACCCGACCACCCGAAGGTGTCGCCAGAGTGGGCGGAGTCGACGGTCCACGGCGCGCACCGTACTTGCTCTCGGCCGGCGTCTCGTTCTCTCTCCCACAGCCAAAGCAATCAAAAGTTTGTGTGACACTGCCCTCCGGACCCCTTGGTCCCTCCTCCTGCCCCTTCCCGACTCCTTCAGTCATCATACCGTCATCATCAACACGGAGTCATCTGTGAATCAGAATCTCGCCTTCTCCCCTTGGTTACTCACCTCCTCTGTTTGGCCCGATCGTGTGTCAGCACCTTCTTGCTATATAAGAAGGAAGAGGAATGTTCGAACAACCGTCTTCAACCACCTCGGCCAGTTACTTCGACCTCGGAGCTTCTTCCACTCCGACCACTCCGACGGCCCATCCGACGTCTGTGATCGTCCCTCCGAGGCACCACCGTGACCACAACCACACTCCCCTAACTTCCGGGACCCCGTACTACCCGACCAATGGATATGGCTTCCCTCTATTTCTGGGAACCGACTTCTTGCAGGTACAGTAGCACACACCATTTCATTTCCTATCATCTCTAAGTGTTTCTTATCAGCTACCCTTTCCACCACTATTGCCTCATGAAAATATCTTCTACTACAGATCGATACAACTTTTCTTTTTAAATCAAGCTAACCGTAGCATTTTACCACTTTCGCTTTCGTTCTCCCTAGATTTCCCACTTCTTTCTTTTTATTTTTCCTTCCTCTAAACTCTACTCTCATTAGTCTCTCCCTTCCAAATGAGTAATTCAAAACTGTGATGATGTGCAAAGAGAGCACATGAATCCAACGGAAGAAAAGAAAAAAGAAAAGCTCTTCTGCGCCAATTAAAACTCCTCCAGAACTTCGAATTCTGTAGCCCTAATTGGCCTCTGCCCGTACCGCCCATCTCGCCCCCTTCCAGGATCTTAGCACCAGCCGGCCACAAGTTTTCCGGAATGTTTGGCCATCGGATCGGATGGTCCGTTCTTGAAAGGGAAACCGACGTGTTTACACACTTCTACCGTAATCTATCCGGCACTTGTTACTTTCCAGAGCGATGAGCAACGTTTGATGTGTGTGCCTGTGCGTGTGTGCTCCCCTAATCCGTTTCCCCTTGAGAGGTCATGGATACCGACAGCCGGTCAGGAAATTTTTGGGGAGATTACTCATTGCTACTTACCCTTTCTAATCAGCAAATCATCGTTGCACTTCTGGCTTTCTGATAAACAACTAAGCTTCCAATTAGAGCCCCACTAAACCCTCCATAAACTTTCCGCTCATATCTAGGTTATAGCACCTGATTCTCGAGAATCTCGAGACCTCCGCGACTAATTGCAGCGGGTGGGACAAAAAAGATTATGGTTTTTGAAGTGTCGTCGCCCATAAACCCTCTCCATCCGTCCCCTTTTTCTTCTTCTTCTTCTCGATAGTCAATCGTCAAACAAATACCGTACTCCCGGTGCCTCGCCTCCCCGTCCCGTCCATGTTTCTTCCCCAAAGTGGGCGGGACTTTCCTTTTCCCTACTATCCCAACACTTCATCATCATCATCTTCCTCTTCTTCCTCTCTTATCATCATCATCACACGAGTTCTGAGTTTTGATTTGACTCACTGACTGCTCAACTCTTATCACTATCAGTCTCTGGTGCCACGTCATCTTGTTCCCGGATGACTCATCAGGAATCGTGGCAGTACGATGGAACACGTCACGAGTATGACATTACTCGCCATTATGGGAACCCATACGTAAGAGGATATTGGACTGGGAACACTATGGGATCAGGATCGGGGAGCCCATGAACCTACACTCACTTACAGTATAATTTCAGTTCCCTCCAAGTGACGTCACCTCCCCGCTCACCCCGAACATCAGCTCACCTCTCACTCCGAATCCATTCGGTCAGTCGGCTCCAGCATCAGCTCTAGAACAACCAATCCGTTTCCAGGCCCGTTCTCCGGAATCTCTGCAAACCCACTCTACAACCGATCAACGTTCCAAGACTTCTACTCGGCGACTTCCTCCTCGCCTATGGTACAGTATAGCGCGGTGAAAAAGTCATCGGCAGGCAGAAAACCAAAGGAAGAGGTGAGGAATCGGGAATGAAGCTCTCAGTTGTCTCTATCGTTATGTTCATTAGCATTAGCTCCTATGAGTCAACGTAGATAGAATCAGAAGCGGTGAGATGTGTCGCCACGAATAACGTGCAAAATCGTGCTAAGTCGGCTCATGAATGGATCACAGGTTTAGCAGGGAATTCGGAGAGAGATCCACGGGGACTATAAGAATACGTTAGAGACTAGGCTCAAGCTAAGAACAAGAACTAGGTCAGTAGCCAGTAGTCAATTGAGAACGAAGCAAAATTGAAAAATAAAAATGAGAAAAAAACAAGTAGAGGGTTGGGTCGTTCGGAAGGTGGGTGGAGATTCGAGTGGGGGTATGTTCATGGCAACACTCTGGCAGTGAGTCACTCGGTGATTTGACTCATAGACACTGTCCCCTCCCCACTCGTTTCGAGTCTTTGCTGAATCATCCGAAGCCAGTCTCGAGACCTGACTCACTCCATTTCGACACACTTTTCTCTAACTCTTGCTTCCCCCACTCATCAATTAGTATCGATCGATTGTTGCAGAAGGACCTAGAGTTATGACGTGGCAGTATCGAAACGCGACAGCGTTCTACGTGGTAAGACCCGGCGTAGTTGTGCATCCCCTCTTCTAATGCTTCTCTTCCGTTCCTCGGCCGTGTGATGTTGTGTGTTGTCTCTTGATTATACAGTAAGATTCGGTGTTCCCCAAACGGCGCCGTGTCTCTCTAATATGGCAGATGACTCATCGCGGGCAGACGAAGCGAAGCATCTTCGAGGCGCTTCGCAACATGAACTGCGGGGTTGATAGTTACAGTAGGATATTAAGATTACGGTAGTTAGTGGCGGTGACATCAAAAGATTGCCGATTTGATAGCAGACCATGAATTCTCAATGCCAACCAGTAAATCGAAAACCTCCTTCCCGCTAAAAACATTCCTTTAGAGCTACGGTAGTCATCGACTAGGAACTGATAAGACAAACTTTTTGAGTGCCTTTCATCGATCGGCTCCCTTGTGCTTCCCGGCCCATCCGCCCAAAAGCCTCCTTCCTCTCTCATTTTTGCCCTTTCCCCCAGCCGGTACACTATGCAAAGTAAATATATTAGTCACCATGGAGAGAAACGCAATATTGTTGTATCCCCTTGGTTCGTACACTAGGCGCACACCTTTACAGTCTTCGAAATGACCGGGACGAAGCGTAGGAGGGGAGCTATAAAGTGGAAAGAGGCGACCACTTGAGAAAAGAGAAGATTATCTTTTATGTAATCATTACTGACAACGAAACTGATGAGTGGCCAAAGAAATGGGATGGATTTCAGGACAACATGGAGGACGACGATGACGATAAGAAGCTGAAGAGACGGCAGAGGAACAAGGAAGCCGCGGCGAGGTGCAGACAAAGGAGACTCGATTTGATGAAGGAGCTGCAGGATGTAAGCAAAACAAAAAGAGAAAAGAGATGTGGAACTGACTTTGGAATGGATTATGACTGAATTGTGAACGAGCTTTTAGAAGTTTCAAAGTCAGATCCATAAGCTCTACACAAAAAGAAACTGACCTTCATATTGTTCATTTCAGCAAGTAAACGGCTATAAGAGTCTGAACGACAAGAAAACGGCCGAGTGCAACGAGATTCGCAACAAACTGGCCAGCATGAAGCACTATCTGGAGCAGCATGACTGCAAACTGAGCACCGAGGAGCGAATGCGTCACCTCAGCATGATGACGATTCCCGAGCCGGCGCCTCGACAAATGATGCGAAGGACCTATTCACCTCGTCCCGATTCGGTTCCCCCGTCGAATCACTCGTCGTCGTCATCGGAACAGCACTCGCCGGTCGAGTACAAGCCGTCCATCGACCAGTTCCTCCCTCCGATTGGTACCATCAAGGAGCACATGTCCAACCCGATGCCACCTCCGTCACGTGCTCCTCCCAGCACCAGCAATTACGATATGCGAGTCAACTCCTCGATTCCTCATCGTCCCGAGATGCCCCAGCATAACCACTTCAACAACATCGTTCCGATGAACAGAACCGAGAATGTGTTCATTGAGCCGGAGCTGAAGGTGAGTGTGCGAAATCTTCTGATGTATATTCCCGTAGATGTTCCAGATTCCGAAGTTGGACGACGCCAGAGACCGAGACATCACGCTGACCAGTGCTGCCCTGAACATCGACCGTCCGACGGTCCTTCCGATGCCAACCATCTCACTCAACGCACCCAATCAGGCAATCACCACGCCCAGCCAGCCGTTCCGCAACAACAGCAGTCTGTTCATGAGCTCCGAACGTAAGCTATCACCTCTCCCTTATCACCTACGCAATCTCTCATTTCCAGATCAAGGCGACTTCCTCGCGTGCAGCACAGGACTCACTCCGTCCGGACACCCCGGCGTCAACTTCGTCTCCACTCCAACACCTCTTATTCCACATCCGGACGCCGATCTCCGACCGCTCTAGATTCCGATTCAAGCATTTTATCTTCTGAATCACGGGCTGTCGAAGAGTACTGCAACTTGCATTTCGCACCCATTGACCCCTTCGAACTTCAAGTCGTGTCTTCTGGAACAGTCCGTGATTCCCTCCCCATCCGATCACTCCTCCATATCCCTCATCAGCCAGTTCTCCCCCGGATTCCCGTAGTTCCCCTCGTAGTCTCTCTCCGATTCCCTACTGATTCCAATCCCACCCGTCCTTTCCATCTCCTTTGTTCCTTCCCCTCTCAAATGATTTTGTGATATGAATACATCGATTATCGTTCCCTGTCAGTTCGCAGAACTTACCCCTTCTTTCAGTTCTCCCTCATACTTCCCATGTTCCGAATCCCATCACCTTCTGTCACTGGTAACGCCTTGTCACCGTCATTAACCGTCCGAGAACTCCACGCTTCTCTTCTTTTTTGTAATCGTGACTCTTATTATTTGTCCCTAATACAACTCTTCTGATTGTGACGTGGAAACTCAAAACACGATGTTCAGCCGACTTTGCAAGGAATTATGGTCGATTCATTGTGGGACGGCTCGTGAGCCGTTACCAGGAAATACATTAAATGAGTTATAGGACAACGGGTAGTTGAAGGGGGTGAAGAAATAAATAAAACGAGCACATCGGGGGCGGGGAAACATTTACAAGTACAGTTCTTCGGGAGCTCCTTCCTTCTTGCGGTACAACACGTTCTCCTTCGATTTCTGGAAGTCCTCCATCGTGACACGCATACGACGCTCGCGGAGAGCCAGGAGTCCGGCTTCAGTGCACATTGCCTTGATATCGGCACCACTGAGCTCGTCCTTTGCTGTGATGAATTCCTCGAGGTTGACGTCATCTCCGAGTGTCATTCGCGATGTGTGGATCTAAAAGAAACGCGTTGGATTTCTGTTTTTGTTCACGTTATGCTTACTTGGAAGATACGGCGCTTGGTCTTCTCATCCGGAAGTGGGAACTCGATCTTACGATCAATACGTCCTGGGCGGATAAGAGCGGGGTCGAGCGATTCGATGCGGTTGGTGGCCATCAAAACTTTGACGTCTCCACGCGAATCGAATCCGTCAAGCTGATTAAGAAGCTCGAGCATAGTACGCTGAATTTCACGTTCTCCTCCTGAATTGGAATCGTATCTCTTGGTTCCAACGGCGTCGATTTCGTCAATGAACACAATCGATGGGGCGTTCTCCTCGGCGACTCGGAAGAGTTCTCGAACCATCTTTGGTCCGTCTCCCAAGTACTTCTGAATGAGCTCAGATCCGACAATACGCAGGAAAGTGGCGGACGTCTGGTTGGCGACTGCTTTAGCAAGAAGTGTCTTTCCGGTACCAGGGCAACCGTAGAGAATGACTCCCTTTGGTGGACGGATTCCCATTTCTTCGTAGTACTCTGGGTGAGTGAGCGGAAGTTCCACAGCTTCCTTGATTTCCTGAATCTGTTGATCGAGACCTCCGACATCAGCGTATGTCTCTTGTGGAGCCTTCTCGAGCTTCATGACGGACACCATTGGGTCAGTATCATCCGAGAGAACTCCGATGACAGCATGGTTCTTGTGATTGAGGAGAACAGAGCATCCTGGCTCCAGCTGCTCCTTATCAACGAAGGACATGATGTTGACGTAGTGCTCGCTTCCAACGTTCTGAAAAAATACAATATAGTTTTAAAAACAAATGTTCATGGCAGCTAACCGTTGAGACGATGGCGTGCTGATCATCAATAATCTCCTCCAACGATCCGACGGCCATTGGTGTTCCACGAAGCTCGTCAACCTTGGCGCGCTCCTCCTCTTGTCTCTCCTCCTGTGGCTTCAGGCGCTCCTGATTTTGGATGAACTCCTGCTCCATCAGCAAGTAATCCTTGATCCGTTCGCTCTTGAGCAACTTCAGACGACATCTGGCGTGCGGAGTGACTGTAAGGTTTGATCATCGTAAGAGCTCAACGGCAGAAATAACCTACCGGCCGGGAGCTTGCTAGCGGCATCTGGTCCTTTCGATCCCTTCTTCTTCTTTCCGATTCTAGACGGAATCGGAGCCTCGTACTTCTTTTTCTCCTTCTTTTCGCCGTCTCCGGCTCCACGATCGTTTCCTCTTCCACCAAATCCGGATTGTTGTTGTCCCATGGCTAAAAACAATTGCTTGATTGCCAAAAAACACTAAAAAAAATTCTGAGAAAGCAGGAAAATAGCGAGAAAGAAAGAGAGAAATTTCGCGGCGTTGAAAAATTGTCACCGATGATGATAATGCAACTGCGCTCAACCGAACGTTAAACAGAGTGCGGTTGCGGAATAACGGAGTGTCGTTGGAAAAAATATTGGCATGAAAAATTCCACATGTTCAGTTTGTTTGCGATTTTTGCCAAGCTTTTGGTACGATTTAACTTCAGAAATCCAATAACTTTCAGCCAGAATGATGCAATATATGCTTCTATTCAGCCGGCAAGGCAAGCTTCGGCTCCAAAAATGGTACACGGCGTACCCGGATAAGGTATGGTGAAGCTAAACTTTTCCACTCACAAACTTCGTATTTTCAGCAAAAGAAGAAAATTTGCCGGGAGCTTATCACTCAAATTCTTGCCAGAAAGCCAAAAATGTGCGCTTTCCTCGAGTACAAGGATCTGAAAATCGTCTATAAGCGGTGAGTGTTTATTGATTTCGATTTTGAAAAAAACAATTAATTGATTTCGAAACCCAAACTTTTGGGATGTTCAATTTTAAACGATTCATAGTTGCTATATTCAAGATACGCTTCCCTATACTTCTGCTGCGCCATCGAGCAGAACGACAACGAACTCATCACTCTGGAAGTCATCCATCGGTACGTGGAGCTGCTCGACAAGTACTTCGGAAGTGTATGCGAATTGGACATCATATTCAACTTCGAGAAGGCGTACTTTATACTGGATGAGTTCCTACTTGCTGGGGAGATCCAAGAAACCAGCAAGAAACAAGTTCTGAAAGCAATCGCTGCTCAGGACTTGATCCAGGAAGAAGAGACTCCACAAGGCTTCTTCGAAGATCACGGTCTCGGATAACTTCTCTTGTAATTCTTAATTTATTTTAACAAAAAATCGCCATTCACTCTCCAGCTTACTCTTCCAATTACCCCTTACCCCCCTTCGTCGGTTGTGATAATAATCTTGTGAATAAGGAAAGTATAAATCTTCATCGCTTTTGCCTATAATTATATCTATCAACTTTCATGGTCATCATCAATGCATGTGTGTGTTATTGCTTGGTTTTTTCGTTCTTTGCCCTTCGTAACATTTTGTGTTGTTCAGGTGAAGATGCTCACTCCGAGAAGAGGTAAGCGTTTCGATGTTTCCCGCAAATCAGTGTAAAACACAAAAGTTCAAGTGGAATCCGAGTGATATGCAAACGGCGCAGTGTAAAGGGACAAGCGAACATGTCAGTGCGGCAATGATTGGCACCTCCTCGCCAGCCATTGCCATTTGTTCGATTACAAAACAAAGGAACGCTTCTCAAGTTGCGGGCCCCGTTCATTGTCCTCCGGAAGTAGTTCGCGAACTTCTGTTTATCACTGAACTTGTGTCTTATGCCAGAAGCCAACAAACAACTATTTGGAAGTTTCCATGCCCTTCAAAGTTGTTTCCTTTTTCAATTCCAAAAAATTTCAAAAATCCTCATCATGTGCTTCTGTTTAGCGAAATGTCTTCTGTATTTACACTTTTCATGTCAGCAATCTAGTAGTCCTAGACCTCGTGTATGATCATGAGTTGATAGTTCTGAAAAAAAAGGAATCCAGTAGTCGTTTCGACCTTTCGAAATTTCGGATGGTCAAAATCGCTGACCCAAAACGTCCGAATCTTGTTCAATATTCCGTTTTCTTGAAACTTCATAAATAACCCCGTGACGTCTTCTGATCGAATAGTTCCAGAAAACAATTGCTTCTCAAATTCCGAAATTCCTAGACAATGTTATTTAGCGAACAGAAGTTTACCTCTGCCAGCTTCATTCCTCCGTTTCGTCCATTTCGTACAGTAGGTGTTTGCTGGCTGCGTCCCACTTCCTTCCGCCCTCTCCTCACTATATACTTTGCATTGTTTTTGGTTTTAGCCCCTTCCGTGCGCCCGTAATGTTTCCGCGCGGATTCACGCTTTCCTCTCTTTTCTCAAGTATCCGACATTTTGCTCCATAGTTTTCTCCGCTATTGTTCTCTTTTTCTGCGGCGCAAATTCTCTTGTTTTTAGAGATTGAATCATCGAATCCTCTTCTTCGTGAGTTTCTGCAGCTCCCAATCATTTATTAGCTCCTTGCAGCAGTCTCGACCCCCTCTAGTCGAAACCGTTTCTGTGACGTTGACAAGTTTAGTAAAATAAAATGGCGACCTCAAATTGCGGGTCGTTTTGGCGGAACAAGACGGAGAACACGGCAGGGTGCCACCATTTACACTGTCTCCGCAACGGAAAGAGTCAGACTTCGTTGGTTTCTTTTTCTCAAAACTAGATGTTTCGAGGCAAATGAATGGTTGCGTAATCTTGAATCCAACTGTGAAACCTCTCATTTTGTCACCATTCAGGTGCGAGAAGTCTCTAATTATTATTTACTCTCGAGATAAGAAATTCTGAGGAGTGCTAACGTCATGACGACGTACGTCATCACGTCAGTATCCAAACATGCACCTCTGCAGTCAGTTCTTCCGGGTCCGTGGTCATTTTCATTGTTCTTGCATCATGAAAGCATATGTGAATATTTACGCAACATGTCTATTAACACATCTCAATTATTCATCACATACTGCTACATCATTGTGCACACACCCATGTTTGACCCGACTGTTGCACCTAATCCTTTTTGCGAGTACACGATCAGATTAGCCGTGTGTGGGAACCCTCGTGATACCCATCTTCGCTTCGTTCGCTTCTCCGACCCTTCGACTTTTCTTCTCGCCTTATCTACGTAATCCTTTTCCCTTTTTTCTGCCCCCAAACGCGGGATCCCGTCATCATCAACACCTAGAGACCTTGGTCTGTCCCGGTCATTTCCATCAAATTCTCTCCCAGCCGCACACCTTTTTTTGCGCCAAATCGGTTCTGACAGTTTTGACAGTGAGGCAAATGTTCATTCCCAGTGGAAACTGGTACCACTACCAGTACCACCGTCACAGTCACTTCCAATTTGTGTCACATTTCCAATTCGACCTCCGTTAAGTATCCATTCGATGTACAGGTGTTCACTTCGACAATCTAACTTCATTTACGAAAAGTCGAGATGTTCCTAACTAGTCCGCTTCGTATTTTGCTTCTGAATGCTTCAGTCATTTAGTCGCAACCTATTATTTCTTGAAATCCCTCTGGATTCATCCTAGTGAAAGTTTCGACAACTAGCCGTCTCGCCAGTAAATCGGTAAAATACCAAATCGTACTGTGCAATTACGTGGATCCCCCGGATCCGTATTGTTTACTTCTTGGAAAGAACTTCTTCGGTTCCTCCTCACCACTTCATAAATCATTTTTCGAAAATGCATATTCACTCGGTGGTGCTCATCGATCATCCGTCCCTCACTCCGGCTCCACCCTCCGGCTCATTTGTCTTCCGATGCTCTGCCGATCACTTTTACAATGACCGTTGTCTGCTGGTTGCCTGTTGCTGTTGACTGCGATGTGCGTTTTCCACGCAATTCTTATGCAACTCTGAGAGGGTCTTGACCTCTTCTAATCGGATTCTCTGAATCCGTTGAATAGTCTCGTGAACCAGTTCTCAAAAAGTCGCAAGGTAACCATCCTGAAGCCTAATACCATCTACCGCATGTCACTCTGGCCTACTTCTCCACTTGTAATTGCCATTCCGGTACACCTTTTTTCCATCCGTGTTGCTTCCTTCGGATACCTCCTGCTGTTGCTCTCTTCCGCCCGTCCACATGACCTTCTTCTCCTCATTTCACTCACAGCACAACCAGCTTGGGCTATAAATCTCTCAGAAGATGCGAGGGCAGAATACAAAGAAAACGAGGGCGGGGATAGAAGAAGGGCCTTTTTCGTTCGGTCAAGCCCTTCATTGTTCCGATTGTTTGTAATGGTTTTTTATAGCTTGACAGTAGGCAACAGCTGACATTTGATCTCCATTTCTGATCTTTTCGCAAAAAAATTCAAAGAGTGAAAAAACTTAAAGCCTTCTGAAATGTTGCCCTGAAAAGCTAGCTACGTTTTGTTCAGCTCCGGATGTAAGAGGCGTTTTTCATCACGAGAATGCATTGTTTCAAGCCGAGGTCTTGAGGTGTTTACTGTTGATTCATTTTTTAGCGGATATGATTCATAGCCGCCCCTCGAAGTTTCCACCTCCTTTTTTTCCATTTGAACATGTGCCCGAATGACCAACGCCTCCCTGTCGGCCGTCCCTGTGCCCTTCTTTTTTACCGCATCATTCCCCTAATAGTAGCCCTCGGACATTTCAAAAATGGTAATTCATCTGTATTCGTTGGTTTTTCTGTGTTTCACGTCCTCAAGGTTAGCCCTCCCATGTCTATCGAGCGCTAACAGACCGTCGTTTTGTCGTCGTCGTCGCCGAATGGTCTTTCGGTTCAATGTCGTGACAAAAGACGATGTGCCCGCCCCAGGGCTTCGCCCCGCTTTTTTTCGTTCGAAACGAATCTCTCACCTGCTGTGGCGGCACGTTCTTTGGCGGAAACACCATTGTGGAGATGTACTTTTTACGGTGCCCGCCGCCTTTGAACTGGGCGTTGCGTCGGCTATGCTGATAAGATAGAAGTGGTGACGCAACATTCGAAAGGGAGACTATCTGGACACTCAGCACGTGGCGGATCGTGTTCAAAACACCGTCTGTTTGTTTATTGCCGTGATAGTAGTAAATCAGTCTTCTGCGAAACCCCCTGCAGGCCAACAGTTGACAGACATGTCTCGATTCTAAAAGTTTCCAATTTCTCGCCGTTCGAAACTTTCTTCTTTCAAAAAACGGCCACATTTTATCAAAAGCTTGACCAGATTGAATTGCCACACTTCACTTCACTCGCACACATTCACTGTTTCTTCTCGCCGCCAATTCATGCATTGTGAAGAGGATTCCTTGGCCCTGAGACACCAAGATTCTCACCATTTGAGAAAACTTATCGAAACCATCTGTGCTTCTTCATCCCCTTCTTCTTTTTTTGACCCCTCCCCCATGGCCCCCATATGCTTCTCAGAGAGACAGGTCAGTCAGTGGTCGTGAACCAGATGTCCTAGTCGGATCTTCCTCTTCTTCTTGACTCTTCTCACATTTCTCACTGCTCAAAGTGCCCTGGATGCGTTGAGCTGTTGAGTAAACGCATTTCCGGACGGATTATCCGCGTGCCGGCGGTGCGACTCTTGCGTGAGCGTTTCGAGAGAGTTGAAAGGCGGCCTAGTGTGTGAAATGTTATTTTATTTATTTGATATATAATCCGTGCCCATCTCCAGATCATCATTATTTGCCCTCAACAAGTCATCCTCTACACACCCCCTTATGATAACTTCATGATACGATTTCCTATCACTGCAAGCGTTTTTGAAAACCATTCTGCAGGGTCATAGCATCCAACTGTAAATATCTGACTGTCTCTACTGGTTACTGATCAGCTTCGCACCGCTGTGAAGCTATAAACATCCCCTTCCGTTTCTCATTCAACCGCCGTCAAACAATCCCCTATAAGAGTGGCTGAATGTCTTATCACCATGATAATGTTACAGTTAAAATGTCATCGGAAAGCAGTTCAGCAGCATCGACAGTCCACTATGCTAAACCAGTACTCCGTCCGTCGACCGCCAGCAGCCTATCATCAATCGGATCGTGCGCTTCACTGCCGAAGCCGACACCTCGTAAGTTGACGCCTTATCTTTTCACTACTAGGTTATACAAATCTGAAGCTTTCAGCTCGTTCTCCTATCATCCGGTACCCGACAGTCGTCGTGAACAACATCAGCTCTCCAGTCGGTTCGTCCCCTAACACCACTCCTCAAGCGACGCCTTCCTACGCTGTTCCAACACCTAGAAATGTGAGTTTTCAACTTCAAACTAGGTCAACAATCCCTGTTTTCCAGCAAATGCAATACTCGGCCTCGAAACTACAGTACGAGCACATGCGTCATCGTTGCAAGATGCTCGACGAAGAGAATCAGAAGCTGATGCGGATGCAGTCGGAAGTGGTCAACGACGCGAACCGGCGGGTTCAGGTCAGTGTCCACTCAACGCCCCTCGGCTTCGCTTTGTTTTTGATATCAATTTCTCATTTTCTCGCTCTTTTGTGACCCATCCGCCGCCGTTTTGTTTGTCTAGGGGCCCTCTCCAAATGTTCTTTCCATTCCCACTGTTAGCTAAATTAATAGAAGCTGCCTGGTGTTTCCCCTATTTTCACCAGGCACAATGTGTTCCTGGATTCTCGAAAACTTTTTCCAAGATGAAAAACGAGTGAGTTCGAAATTTGAAAATATTTAAAAGTTATCAGATTCCTGTCCACCCGTCATCGAAAATCTTATTTCAAATATCACGTTTCAGATGCACGTGAACGAGATTCGAATGCTGAAAGAGGAGAATCGGAAGTTGTCGGTCAGCAACAAGGAGCTCCGCGATTTGTGCTGTTTCCTCGATGACGACCGCCAAAAAACTCGGAAGCTAGCACGCGAGTGGCAGAAGTTCGGAAGATACACAAGCAACCTGATGAAGCAAGAAGTGAACTCGTACCATCAGAAAATGGTGAACATCGAGGAGAAGCTGAGCACGAAGGAGCGGGAAGTGGACGAGTTGAGGCAGTTGTGCATGTACCTGGACGAGCAGAGACAGAGCCTGATGAGCAGTGCTCAACACGAAGGCGACTGCGACAACGAGAGCGAGGACCTCGGATGCGGGAGCAGTGAACAGAGCGGAGGATCTGAAGGACATCAGGAAGAAGACAAGCAGTTGCACGACTTCGGAAAGTGCTTCAACAAGCACAAGGAATCGACTCTTCGACGCATCATGGCCACTTCTATGTGCTCTGAAGTCTCTGAGGAGGAGGAACGAAGAGAGGCTTCGAAGCGGGAGAGATCCAGGTTGCTCGGATACATTCAGTCGTTGGAAAACCGCATAAAGCATCTCGAAATGTCACAGAATCATGTAAGTTGTGGTTCAGTGAATGCCTCTTTCGAAATGATAAGATTTAGGAAAGCTTCTGGAACTCTTCGTCCAACGTTGGCTCCGAGTGCGACGAGAAAACTATCATAGAGCGTGGATGGCTAGGCGAGGAGAACAGCGAAGTGAACGTGGAGGACAAGCAGATGAGCACTTCGAATGCCTCGTCGTCGCACATTGTCGGTGGTATCAATGATAAGATCAACATGTTCGACTCGATGACAAGCACCATGACCTCATCGGGATGCACGACTTACGCGAGTTCGGGAACTGATGCTGACAGTGTTTTCGTGATGGGAGACGAGATTGGTGAGTTGTAAAAGAACCGTTTGGAATGAGAACTTTGAAATTTCAGATATCGGAAATCTGGAAGTTCGTACTCTGTCCAGAATCGAAGAAGAAGCTTCCGCTTGTGATACTCTGAAGGAAAGTGCTCGAATGCCTCCGAAAATCGCACCGCCCGTCTGTTCCTCGCTTGTTCTCACCAACTTCGACGTCGACGATGACTGTGTCAGTCCGAAGCTGATGCGCAGTGCATCCGAGACCTGCCGCCCCACCACCACCCTGATCTCTTCCGTTCGCGGAGCCCTTCGTAGTGTTTCTGTTGAGAAAAACAATAATATTAATCACCACTAGCCTTTGTGACTGTGAAATCTGTATCTCTCCCCATTCTTACCCAGTCTAGTCAACAATATTAATCCTAATAGCCGCAAATGTCCCATCAAAAAAGTAGCAAGCAATCTTTGCCAAACCCTTATGACGAAAGTTTTAATTTTATTCAAAAACTTGAAAAAACCCTGAAAAAATTTTGAAAAAACCCTTATCGGATATCAATTCTTCACCGAATTTGAATTTGTAATAAAGTGCCCAGCATTTATCGTTTTATACACTTTTATTTGTAAAATCGACAAAATGTACAGTCAGAGTCGGTATGAGAATCTAGCGGGTTTGGGATCAAGGGAAGCGAAACCGGTTTGCGCATTTTATGCTAATCGATCAACATCTGGAATGGAAAGGATTCGGCTGGAACTAGCTGGAATTCTGGAGACAGACTACAGTAGTCTACATGTACTTCTGACACAATTCTTGCGAATAAGCCCACAGACGCTCCTGGAGACGTTCATCTGTGGCATCCGAACCGCTTCTGAAACCGAGAAGAGATTCGGGGATTCTGGAGACATTCTGACCTCATCTGCTTTCCACTTGGGTCCAGATACTTTCCGGATATCTTCTCGAGACACGGTCCTTCGATTAGTTGGGCGAGGTTTCCTGCTTGACGGCAGATGGATAGAGTGGACATCGAGGAGGAGAGAGCAGATGTCGTGCGACTGGAAATATACTCATGGGTTCGGAATCCGAAGAAGGATCTCTTACAGTTTCCCATTATTATTCGGTTCTTTCTCCTTTCCCAACTCGATGATGTTCACATTGACATGTTGTCTCGCAATGTTCATTCTGCAATTCGATCCCCCCATTTCTCTTTCTTTTCTTCTTATTCCCCCCACCTTCTGTGCAGAGCAAAAGCCATCAAATGGCACATCAACTTGGACCGGGAGTACTGTAGATACTTCTCGTACTCCTTCACAGCCATCACGTCGGCCCAGTCGAGCGAAGGCCTGGAAGAAGAAAAAGAGGAATTTAATTAGAAATGAGCACAGATACGACGACTTGTTGTTTTCTGGCATTTGCAGAAAAAATGGAAAGCAGGCACGAATTCTGTTACGGAAATTACGTCGTTTTGAGGAGAATTGAGAGAAAGAGCTTACGGGAAACAGAACTCTGATTCCAGATGACGTCTCTCATCTGAATTCAAAAGGACTGTTTCGAAAATTGCACCTTTTCAGTACAAAATTTGAAAAAAGGTGCTCAACGCTGCTCAGTTACAATAGTCTCCTTCTTGTAAAATTTCAACAGTATCTATTCCCGGATCCTTGGACCCTGCCAATAAGCTCAATCTTTGACCATTTCTCATGTTTTCGTGTTATTCCCACCAGAAAAAAAAAACATTTTCCTCCGTTGGTGTTTTTGCCACCAAATCTGACTGACATGCAACCCTTTCGGACCTAATTGCCCCATCCGTTCGACTTTTTCTCTGGAACAAAACAGAGAAAAAAGGAAAAACATGGCATGACAGAAACATGACAATAACATATTTCTCCGAAAACTTTCCCTGTTTTCGAGACTTTCCGCACCATTTCCCCCTTGGTTTTCTTCGAAACGTCGAGCCAGAAAGCCAAGTTCCCGGAGAAGTGTCAACGAATCGAAAGTTCAAAGCACTTGTTTGTGTTTCTTTTGGAGTGGTGATTGAGTTGGCAGAGGAAGAGAAGGGAGAAAAGGAAGCTGGCAGGGTCAAGTCAATTCTCGAAATTGCATCCGATATTTCCCCGGGGAGCAGATGGCTCGAGGCCCACAAAAGCACTTCCACTTATGCATTCTCGGAGAAGAATCTTTGACCTGTATTGGCTTCTAGACTGACGGAACGGATAAGTTTTCAAGGAAAATTGCAGAAAATGCGCATGGAAAAGATCATGTTCCCGAAATCAGAAGACATGGAGGCCCGAGATCAGGGTCTAAACTTTTGTGGGATCAGGATATTCCAGAGTTCGAGTTTAGGTATTTTGTGATTGTTCAGATCAATTTTCCGATTTCCGGTTACGAAATATCTTTTGTGAACAACTTACCACGTGTGCAGCACACTTCCCACGACGATAACATTTGATCTGTTGTGGCTGAGCACGGGCAATAACAAATTGCACAACAGGTAGTGTGCCAGGTAGTTGACCTGAAAAACGACAGATGAGAACCATGAGAAGCATCTCGAGTTACGCCACCTGAAACGTCGATTCCATGCCGTCCTTGGTCTCGAGTCGTCGTGGATACAGTACTCCGGCATTGCACAACAACACGTTCAGATCGGGGAAGCGACGCTCGACCTCCTCGGCCATCACAGCGACCTTTAACACATCTCCTATTTCTGGTCAAAACATGTTTTGACAGCTTTGAATAGAGGAAGAGAGAGAAGCTCAAGTTTTCTTTCTGCTCGGCACGCCATCTTATGATGAATCGACGAGCAGAGCAAGACATTCTCCTCTGTTCTGGTGTCGGATCAAAGAACACGTCAGCAGAGACTGTCTTATCAAGATATCATAATGTACCATCAACATATCTCTTATCACATAGATCCCCATTTTTCAGCTAACTCACTTCCTTGAGGACTGCAAAGTCTCCTGCGACATAGTCAATGTTGGAACTGTTGCCGTTCTCTTTTCCGATCCATTCTTTGGTCGCCTGCAAGAATCCAATTGGATTGAATGGAAAATAGAGAGGGACTGGAATGTGGATGAATATTCATGAGAGAACATGCCCCACCAGTCACTTGTTTTGCTCGGCACGCGTCTAGACATGTTTCAGACAATCACTCACAATACACTTCTCCTCGGTCCGTCCGTGGATGATCACAAAGTTGTCCGGATGGGCGGCCAGGTCCAACGCCGTCTGCTTTCCGATGCCGTCCGTCGCGCCGGTTATAAGGATTGTCCGTTTGAAACTGGTCATTATCTAGAAGATCTCTTTACGAGCAGCTGGGAAGAAGAAACATATGATTTGTCAAGAAAACATATGAGCCGAGGGAGAAGGTGCCGAGTGAGCAAGAGATAACACGGTGTGGCTCACGGAGCAACAACAGTTGTGTGTGTGGTCTGAGAGAGCGTTTGTTTGGCTCGAAATGCCAAGGAGCACCAGTCGGGAGCAAGAAGAAAGAAGAGGAGACTCGGGACCCGGACACGCCCATTTTTCGAACATTTTTGAGAAGAAGAAGCAAGAAGATGAGCGACGGAGGAAGGAGGAGGAGGCGGAGAGAAGATGAGAGAGGAACGGAAATGGTGGGCAATGGGTCGACGGAGGACGCTGACAGGAAGCGGTCAGTGGAAGAAAGTGAGCTCTGATGAGAGGGAACGGCACGAGGCACGAGTCTATTTGCACCCACAGATGGAACCTTCAGGGAGTGTTGATGATTCTGGGTCTCGGACACTTTCTGTTGGGAGACATGATCAGAAAGTTGAAACACGGAAACTTTTCTGTAGACCTGCAGCTCCTGCAATTTTCGATCGCTGAATGGGAATAGGAGAATGACGGAAGAGGGTTATTTCGGAAGTTAAACACATGTGTGCAACAAGTGAAGCGTTTCCGAGTCACATGTGTCGAATGCTTCCAACAGCGAAAATCGGTTCTGGTTTTTGTGTTTTCACTGCTTTTCCTTCTTTGGAGATTGTTGGGAATTGGGAGTCTGACCTGATTTCGAGACATAATTTACGGCTTTTGAGCCGGAATTGGAAGTGGAATTCGATACCGGGGCGGAGGACGTCATAGCTTTGTCATTGCGCGGTTTCATGGGATTCCCCTGATGGAAACTTTGAAAAATTAGAATTAGGAGCTCAAAGATCGCAATTACGTAGGTTGCCACTTGCAAGAGATGTAATTATTGAGCTTCCAGGCCCATCTACAGTGATTCTTTAGAGTATTTTAGTCCGTTTGGCTTTTGGGAAGAAGGTAGTTCTCTCGTAGCAGCGTAGCTATTATTTCTCTTTTTCAAAACCAATCCATCACAATTCGCGCTTCGAATCACCTACAAAAAGTCCCACAAAAAGCCCCAGAAAAAGTGCACATTCTTCTCTTTTCTCCGCGATTCTCGATTCGAAAAAAGAAAAAGAAAACGACGGCTTCTCTTTTCTTGGCTTGAGCACACTTTCACATGAAAAAATAAATTAATGGGGGCAACAAGAAAAGGGAATAAAAAGGAGAAGAGAAAGGAGCGGGGAGCCAATTGGAGAAGCACAAGAAGGACCCTTTCTCCAGTTTTTTGGCTATTTTTGGACCGAAAAAAAGGATGGGGCCAAATGGAAAAATGGAAGGAAGAGAGTGACTTGTTGGCACTTTTGGGAATATGAGTTAGCCATGACAAATGAGAAGAAAGGATCAGGAGGAAGAAGTTTTGAGAGAAAAGATGTCATGGTTCAGAGGGTACAGTAGTTGGGATGATTGAACTGTCGTGAGAGGTCTAGTCACTCTACGGAATGGCCAAGTTCTTGACTCCAGATCCAAGAATTCAATTTCTCGATTTGGAGATCGAGCATTTCGACATTTCGAAACCTACCGTAATCCTTCAATGCTCAATTCTTCGGAAACAATCTGTTGAGCATGAATCAAAAGTGCAAATGAAAGTCATAGAAAAAAGAAAAAGACGAAAGAATAAAAAACAAGACAAGCAGCAAGGGGACCCTAAATAAACGAGAGAAAAGGAAATATGAGATGAAGAAAAAGAAGGAGGACTTGTGGAAGGAGAAGAGTCCGCATGCCAGTTTTAGAAGGAAGAAAACCGCCTTTTCTCTTTCTCTCGCTCTCCAGAAAAAGCAACAAAACAGAGACATAAATGTTGTGTATTTGGGCTGGGAAGCAGTTGTTGGCACTCGGCCAAATGACTCGGACCCCGGGTTTTCTTCTGCTTCTGGGGTCCTTCCCCATTTTTTTGAGTCACACACACACACTCGCTTTCACAGATTTGCGGTTGTTGAAAACGATGGCAAAAAGAGTGCAGGGAGAGTTCGGGAGCAGCGACAAGTGTCACTGGGGACTTGTCGCCCGGAACCACAAGACCCGATGGAAAGTTGACTTTTGGCGAGAAAAAACGGGGAGGGGAAGACATAAACATGACACAATGACAAAAGTTGGAAGTGGAAGAGAAGAGGATCACAAGGGGATGAGGTCAGCAGGGTACGGTAGGACATGGAGGAACTGGAAGATCGGGAGAGGGGTTCAGGTTTCACTGTCCGGAAGTCATACATTTATCAGAGAATCTTCCAATTACAAGCAGTCATCAAGTTGCAGTGAACATCTCTTTCGTTGTCTAATCTACAGTAATCTCTACGAACACCAGAATCAATCCGAGTAAACGGTTTCTGAATACATTCTGCATATTCTCTTCTTTTCGAAAAAGGCTTTTTGCAGAAGTTTGCAGCTGAGCAATTTCGAATAAAAAGTCAGCTGACTGCCAAAAATAAAAGGAAATCGCTCGAATCGAGTTACCAAAGCGGAATCGAATTCGGCCCCGTCTGACTTCAGAATTCACAAGTCTTCGAATCGAGACGTCAGAATTTGTGTTGAATTTCCGATTCTCACGTGACAAGGGGCCAGAAAGTAAACGTGAAAATGGCTTGTTGTGGTGCGGGAGACGGGAGCGAAATGTGCGCGGCGACCGGAAGTTGGGGTCCTATCCGGAAACGAGAAAAGAGAAAAATGTTCATATATATTCACACAAATTGCTCGCATTTTCCAGAATTTTCAGTGGGGGGGGATGAATGGATTTTCAGGTTTTGACAGAGAAATAAAGCTAAAGTTAGGAAGGGATCGGATGGAACACAATTGAATTGCAAAGGAACAGGGTGAAGACGAGACGGGAATATGACGGGAATACAAGGGAACTGATTAGAGATGATGACAGGACGGGTGAGTAGAAGGGTTGGATGGGGGACCGGCTCGAGGGGAATTATGAATATGGTTAGGAGAATGGGTCAAGAAAATGATTATGGGACAGGCAAAGATCGGGGGTTCAGGCGTCGTTCGAGAAACGGATCGTGTCCTCGTCGAAGCAGTTGTCCTGGAAAATGAGACGGACGAATGGCTTCTCGGTGGCCAGGAGTTGGTAGCAGAACGGACAGACTGGGTCGTAGCGGCAGGTGCCTTGTGGGAGCGGGATGCGGGACCAGTAGCTGGAAGAAGATGTTGTGGGAGGGTATGTTCAAGAGGGGGAACTTACAGAACAGTCTGTTTACTGGCCATATGTCCGCATGGGTTGAAGGCGTGGTCGAGTACTCCCGGGTCCAGATGGAACGACGGCTCCATTCCCATTGACAACTGCACGATTCTCTCGGATTCTATCAAGCAGATCGGACACTTTCCGGCTCTCTGGCCACTGCTGATGTGGATTCCCCACTCGTGCTTTCCTTGAACATGACCGCATTGGAGGTATACCTAAACAGAGTTGATATTTTCTGATGTGTGTTTGTTCCACTTACATAAGGCTGTCTTCTGCTGGAAGCTCTTCCGTTTCGTTTCTTCGGGATCACCAAAGTGTTCAAATTGACCGGGCACTGCGGCTTTCCGGCATTCAGTCTGTCCAGAGCCATCTCGAGTTCTCTCATTTTCGGAGACCTTTCGAGTCCTTCGGCAGTTCTCCAGAGGATCGTGGCTCCGCACAGATCAATGAGGGTTCCGTCTTGCAACATGTTCGACAGATCGCTCAGGTGGACTCCTCTCGTCGAACTGCTTCTGGTGACACGTGGCTCGTAGATGTCTCCGTCGATGGACACTTCTCTCCATTTGTACATTGGCTTGTTGACCGAATCGTCGAGAAGATCGTCTTTGTTCGGGTGCAGGATCAGCACTCCGTTCGTGGTCAGACCGTCGACTTCTCCGTTTGACTTGGTCCATTTCAGGGATTTCTGCTGAAAGTACAGAATTGATTTATGAGAATTTGGCAATTGGAAAGTTACATTGATAGAGATATTGTGATGTGAGTCGAAGCCAGCTGCGTACAGACAAGCCTTGTTCGAGTTCTCCCGATCGATGAGAATACGGCACGCGAATCTGCTGATCGTCGAGGTGCGATCACCCTTTTCAAGAAGTTCCAGTTGTGGACGGGCTGGAACTGCAGCATCGGCTAGAACACATAGTATACATGAAGCTGAGACCCAGAAACTTACAGTTTTCCGGGAGGAACATCCACGTGTCGATGACAGTGAAGTCGATCTGATCATCAGAAGCACGTCCGATCTGAAGAAGGAGAAGGTTCCTCTTGGATTCGAGTGATCGGAGGCTTACTTGGAACATGTCCTTGGTAGTGTCTGTTGCGAACTCAATAACCACCGACTTGTTCTGATCGTTGTGGAAAGAGACTGTGTGGCGGGACTTGTCCTTGATTAGCTGAAATCAGAGGATCATCCAGTTGTCAGCTGAATCAGTGTCCAACCTTATCAGTCACGGAAACATTGTGCACGACGCTCTTTTTGATTCCGTTGGCCATGTCCCGTCGACGAAGAACCTTCTTCGTCAGATATCTCTTCGACGTGGCACGGTTCTCGGTTTGCCCATTGAAACTGGAAATGGACTTGTTGTTATTGTATAGCTGCTATACGATTTCGAGAGAAGAGCCAATTATGGCAATCTCCTTGATCGAAGGGCTTGATGGAAAACAGGAACGTACCCCAAGAGAATGAGCTCTCCGTAGATGTCGTCGTCGAGAACTGCCTCGTTCGAGTAGGCCGGAGGGCTCGGACTGGTGCCGTCGTCCATGCTGAACTCGCTCTCCTCGACCATCCTGAAACAGTTCATGTTGGTCGAATGAAAATGAAGCGAAGAGAAATTGAAGAGGGGGGAGGAGGAGGCGGAAATCCAATTTCGGGCAGGCAGCAGAAGGATCGGAATGCTAAAAACCAACCGAAAACAAATAACAAAATCGGGCTCTCTTCGCTTAACGCATCTTTTAATTCAGATTCAGATTATTCGTGGGGACGAGAGAGAGAATTGAGGATTCGGGGGGAAAGAATCCAATTTTAAAAGGAGCGGAAGAGTGGGAAGAAGAGCGATTTGAGGAGAGAGAGAGGAATGGACAAAGCGGAAGGAAGAGAGGACGGAGGCGGAGAGAGAGGACTAGGAACCCGAATGTTTCTTTCGGCCATTCCAGGGACGAGAACAAACACGCACTGTTAATTGTCTTGTTCGTTTTTAACCGCAGAAGCCCCGAAGAGCATCGGGAAAACGGCTCCGCGGCTGGGATTTGTTGCCCTGGATACCGGCTGTAAACGTCGACAACAATAGAGAGTTCTCGGTTCAAATTCAGAATTCGTTTCGTTGAACTTTGAGTATCGGGAAGAATGACAGATTAGACTGCGGTTTTTCTTCTAATTCTAATCAGATTTGTCTGTGTTTTGACAAAAATTTATGGAAAACCGAGAGAAAACGGGGAGGAGAAGCCGGATTTGAGGGAGGAGGAAGAGCAGAACGCGGTTTGTTTCCACTCACGTCATGAGAGTTGAAAAGAGAGCTGATGGACTACTACAGAGGGCTAATCCCTTGATAAATATGCTCTATCGAATTGGAAGTCACACCTGGATGTTTCCAGAAAAGGATTATGATATCATGAGATTCTCAGTACAGGATTGAGTAGGATCCTGGATTAGCTCTATTGAATAGACTCTTTTGAGCTGAATTATTCCAAAAAGTATTCACGTCACGTGAAAAATAGTCACTAAAATGTTCAATTCCAAAATGGAGAGCGCTGCTCAAAGTGATTTATGCTTGTGAGCGTAGTCACTGGAGTACGGATCATTATCTCGATATCTCATGTTTGTGGTTTTCATTGGAAACGTCCCTCTGTCATGTCTCCTAGAGATATTCTCCGAATGAATGATTCTGAATTGAAGAGGAAGAAAAAAAGGGGAAAACCGAAACTAAAACGAAGTCTAAATCCCCAGGACGACGTTCAATATAATATATAATAATCATAATAATATATACAGCTATACATTCCCCGTACTAACATAATATATAAACGAGTTTATGAATGGAAGAAGGAATCGAGGAGAAGCTGCGAGGAGAGTGCCACTGGCAGTTGCGATGCCCGCATTCGGAAGAAGCGTTTCAGAAGATGAACTTGACTTTTAAAGGTTGATTTGAAGAACTGGACGGCGAAGTGGAAAGAAAACAAGAACATTTGTCGTTTCGGAGGAAATGTGGCGGTGGAAGCGTAAAACACAGAGTTTGTGGGGTCCTGGAGCCAGGTGTCCAGTGGAATGAAGAGAAGGGACAATTAATTTGATGCGAGACCAAGAGACCGGGACCGAACGACCCGGGGGGCTGCAGAGGACGGACAATAAGAGGACAGGGGGCTGGCGGGCTGACTGACACACATAATACGTACACAAGGTGCGAAGAGAGGCGAGGAGGGCACGGGGACGGACGGGAAGGAGACGGAGAAGGCCATTTAGGGGACGGTGTGGCAGCAGCAGATGTTACCGTTTGAGTGGATCGAAATTGCAGGTTTTCGGGCAAATTTTATGAGGGGAAAACGAATGGAAAGATCAGTTTTGAGAATCGGCGGAGGGTGTTAGAATCGGGAAAGAAGGTACAGTAGGTTGGTTGAAACTTGGAAAGTTATGGGTAGATTCATGAGTGGAGTAGATCACATGAATGGAGGGATTTCCGCAGGTCGAAACATTTTGTGAGCCTAATTTCCTTTTGAGTACATCCGAAAGCAGAGTGCGTCGGAAGGCTGACGAGCCAAAGCTAATTGAACTTTCAGTGTACTTTTCCCGTCGCTTTCAACCCCTTCATCATCGTTCTTCTCTTCCGTTTCCCTCCGACGTCACGTGTCCTTTCCGAGCTCTTGCTCCGTCTCTTCCGAGCCTTTGACCAGTCGCGGAACCGTGTAAAGACCTCCCAAATATACGTGTGTGCACACGAGTATAAACACACTTGGTGAACGGGTCAAAGAGGAATAGAGAAACAAGATCTGGGTCGGTGCACAAGTCGCAAAGAACTGCGCGGAGGTCCGGAGACTCCGCTTTGCTACGCGGAAGCCGCCCTCCATTTATTACAATCTTGCCGCGCGTGTCGCGTCGGCCATCTGTGGGCGACAACGACAACAAACGGAGCCCAGCGGAGCCTTGGCACCAGTAATTGTGGGGTACGAACGGGAGGAAACGACGTCGAAAATAACCTCGAGGCTGGTGCCATTGTTATGAAATACACTGAACTTTTTGCAGCTGGAAATAGACGAAAAGCGGGATGTTTGCTAACGATCACGTAATCCTGAGGGGTTTAGGAGAAAGGATGATGATGATGACGATGAGAAAAATGGGAGAGAGGGGAGGGAAAATCCGCTGGTGACGATGGAACTTTGATATTTATGGAAAACGGATGTGAAGTGCACAGCTGATTAGTGTCAAAGTGCAAGGATTCAGAATGTGGTCAGGGGCCGGAATGAGTAATGAAAAGGGAGCACGAGGGGTCAGATTGTACTTTGACAATTAGAGTGCGTTTGCTGGGTTTGAATTCGTAGAGTACATACTTTATGAATCAGGGGATACTGTAGAGAGAAAGGGATTCGAGTAGGGATTCAGATGAAGCATCGTAGCGTGAATCAGGGAGGCTGGAGCCATGGAGCATCAAAAGATATCTGGGACCGAAGTGTGTAGGGAGTGTGTGAGGTGATAAATAATTGATAATGTGACGGAACGGACACGATGGTCACAACAAGAGCAGAGTGCTGCTCCAGAAGTATTCGGCGGCGGCGCGGAGGAAGAAAAGTGGACGAGAGACGCGGCGAGATATACGAAATCTGTGCCAAGCACACACGCACACGCATGACCAAAAGCGGCTTGTTGCTTGCCGTGTGACGGAAGAAAAGAAGTGGCCAGTGGGGAATTCCGTGGTCAAGGTGTTCTACGAGTCTCCAGAATCAGAAGTCGTCTCGTGCCGTGACGTCAGAATCCCAGAGTCTAGTTCTATTTTCGGCTGGTTTTTTGAACTCTTGTTGGTCTCGAAGAGCTAGTTCCTAGTAGAATGCTCATGGGATTATACGTATGCTGACCTTATCTTGTTTACAAGAAACTGGTTATCAGATACTAGGAAGCCGTTGTCCCAGAATGTACAGCTGGAAATGTACAAAGAATCTGAAGAATCAGAAGTTTCGAGAAACGAGAAAACGAAGCAGCAGCTGAAATGAATGCGTAATCTTGTTTGTCAGTCTAGAAACAAGTCATGCGAATTCTGAAATACTGCCTCTCGCGTGCCTCGGTTTCCACTGGAGATTTTATCAAAACGCTGATTAACATCACTGAGAACTGCCAGTTATCGGAACACGTTCATCAAACCTGACGCATCGCGAGAAGTTACAAAACAATGCTGCTCAAAAGAGCGCACTTGCCAAGAGTCACTATTGTTTGTAAATTCGAAAACAGTGAAATGAGGGAGAAAGCCGGCAGAAGGAGGCATGTTTATTTGTTCAAGAGTCCCCTCCTCCAGCCACTACTCGGTTGGTATTACATTTTTTGGTCGAGGGGTGCCCCTGTCTATATCAATATTTATGACTCAAAATGCTGTATTTCTTATTTTTCGCTGCTTTCATCTATACAAACTTTACGTTTTTTGCTTTTTTGCTTCGCCGTTCCTACTAAAGTTAACAACAAACAGAAAGTAAGAGATAAGAGAACTTGTATTATTTCAGGTTGCCCTAAACAGGAATTAAAACTAAAACAATGATAATAAAGACTAGGACCGATAAGGACTACGTGGCGGGGCTTGTTGGAGCAGCTGCGTCCTTCCTGTCCTGCTCGGCGAGGAACTTGTTCAGCTTGCTCTTCGACTCTTCCATCGCCTCGACGCTCTCGAACCGTTCCGACTCTTCGATGCTGTTCTTCAGGACTGGAGACGTCCGCGGCGCGATGAACTGGCTGTTGACCATGGCGTACGCGATGCCGACGTTGATTCCGTCGACGGCGCCTTGGAATCGCTTCCAGTACCAACCGACGAAGCCGCAGACCAGAACGGCACGGTCCTGAAAGTAGTAGGGGTATCAAAAGGACCCGTGATAACTCACAAGTGATAAAGTCTCTGCATTGCACCTGATTGCGTAACACCTATTCTTGAGTTCGCTGTCAGTTGTTCCGGAGAAATGGGTCTCGAGACGACTGAGAAACGGAGCAGCCACGAGACCAGCGATCAGGAATCGGCCCTAGAAACATTTGATTTACTTGAACTCGAAAACACGGAATACCTGCAACTTTCTGCATGCTGCCCTGATAACTTTGTCCGAATTCGGCGTGATCATCTCTGTTTTCAACTTGCGAGACAAGTGCCAGCGATAGATCGGATGCGCGACCAGACCTCCTGAAACATGATTGGAATCAAAGGCTTCCGATTCGTTCGCTTACCGATGACACTCATCAGCTCGGCAGCTTTGAATGTCGCGAAAATGGCGTATTCGACGTGAGGCCTCGGGATGTCAGCCAGTGACTGAGCCGTGATCCAGCGACTTGAGATCTGCGAAAAGTTGGCAAACCAAGCCTCGAGACCGATCATCTGCAAACATAGTCAACTTTATCATTATTCTTCAGATTCCTGATTGATTGAAATTTGAGATATTTGGTTGATAACAAAGCAGGCTAAATACTCAGATATGAAAACATTGGCTTCAACAATTCTTTATTAAAAATGTTCCAAACAGACTAAGGGATGAAGACATACAATATCGAAGTGGAAACAAAAAAAAAACGAAAAACGAGAAACAAAGACTTTGAAACAAAATCAATAACAGTAACAAAACAAAAAGATTGAAAAGTGAATAACAAAAATAGTCTAGGAGCTGCTTGCGGACGGTCCGAGAGCCTTCCGCAACTTGGCTTGTTCCTTCTTCGACAGCACTCTGCTGATCTCCTTCTTGCGCGATTTAATGTTCTTCTCGCGTTTCGCATCGCTCTCCGCCATCTGAAAAATGTTTCGATTAGCAGCTGATAAAACGGTCAATTTATACCTCCTCGGCCTTTCTCTTCTTGTATCCCTCCTTGATGGTCTCCTGCTTCTTGATTTCCACCTTGTTCAGAGTACGCAGCATGTCCATGAACCGTTCTCTCTTCGCCTCTTCTGGCTCCAGAACAACGGCCGTGT
The DNA here is from genome assembly GCA_900536315.3 of Caenorhabditis becei. NCBI lineage: Eukaryota > Metazoa > Nematoda > Chromadorea > Rhabditida > Rhabditidae > Caenorhabditis > Caenorhabditis becei. The sequence continues at coordinate 620,380 of LR539376.1, forward strand.
GCTTTGCGATCAGTGAATCCTTCTCCTTCTCTTCTCGTTCCTGATAAGCCGGCTTCATCTTGAACGGAAGACTCTTTTGAAGCTTCGGATTCAGATGGATCGGTGCCGACTCAAACTCCTTGCGTACAATCGGCTTGTAGTCAGAATCCTTGTTTTGCGGAGTTCCCATTCCCAACTCGGCACGCATCTTTCCAACAGTTCGCATTCCGATCCATGCTTCCGCAGCAGCTTGAAGATGATCAGAGATGGGAGTGTAGAAGCGAGGAATAGGGACAGTAACCCAGGAACGCAGGAAAACAATGTCACGCATCAGGATCTTGTCCTCGAAAGTGGCACGGAAGGCTCCAGCGGGCGCCTTGATGGCTTTCTTAATCTGTCCTCTGATTCCAGCGACTGTTCGGATCGTAGCTCCTTCGAACTTCGCAACTTCGAGAGGTGAGTTGAACATTCCTTTTACGAAGGCGGTCTTCTTGAAGATCTTCTCGGGGGTTCCGATCAGCTTGAGCTTTTTGACAACTTGAGTGGACTTATCCAGGTCCAGAACACCACCAGTAGCCACGATTCTGTATCCGGGAGTCTTGTCAGCAATTGATTGAATCGCCAGAAGACCCGTGTTCTGGGCGCAGATCGGACCGAAGAACGATGCGTGGCAATGCATATGTTCTGGAGTGTACTTAAGGAAACGAAGACGCATGTTGTGGTCTTGAACGGAATAGACGGCAATTGTCTGAAAAGTGATGTTTTTTTTTTGAGGTTCCTAACTACGTTTACAAGAAGCTTACCTGGAATCTTCTCCATCCACAGCTGATAATGAGTGGATCTCTCGACTTCAAAGTTCTCTCAAACCATCTGTGTCTCTTCACTCTCGCCTGCACAACTCCCATATTCTGTTCTCCAGGGAGCAGACCGCCAATGATATACGGAGCAGTGGTGTCGAAATGATCGACGAATTCGCACGGCACGCTTTCGATCTCGATGCGGACGTATCTTCCCGATCGGAATCCCTCGATTTTCTCTCTCTCCTCTTCGTCCATTCCTTCGAAAACTTGTCGATTGGTATCCGCCTGCTCAGTCATCTCATTCTTGGCCTTGTTGTAGAACTTGCACGTCTCATCGTAGTCGTCGTTGAATCTCTGCTTCAGCTTGATCTTCGCCTCGAGTCGCTTCTGCTTCCTAGTCTTATCTGCATCAGATTCTGCTGTTTTTCCTTCGCCGCCTTCATCTTCTTCGTCTCCTTCCTCCTCGTCATCCAGGTCTTCTCCATCATCATCCTCGAAGTCATCATCACTTCCGATCTCCTTCTTCAGCTTCTCTTCCTCGCCGTCTTCTTCTGTCCAGTTTCCAGTTACAAATGAGTCAGCAATGGATTGACGGATGTCTTCAAGATTCCAATCGATTGTGCTCGTAGAACAGGCTGTCGGCATGATGTTATACCCAAATCCGTCTTCCTGATCATCAACGCTCTTTTTATTCTGCTTGCGAACTACAAACAGATCGTCGATTGTCTCATCCTCTTCCCGCTTGGTGACATCTTCTGTAAACAAAAATTCAGAACTGAATCAGCGAGGTCACTCACCTCCTCCGTAAACCAACTTCATCCAGTTCACTTTGACGTTCTTGGCTTCACGATACTGCGCAATAGCCTTGTTCGCTAAGTTGGACCACTCGTTCTGATCTGGATCCTCCTTCTTCACTCCGTCCATCTCCTCCTCTTCGTCGTCTTCTTCGAAGTCGTCCTCCTCATCTTCGAACTCTTCCTCGTCAATTTCTTCTTCTTCGTCACAGCCATATTCGTGATCCTCTTGGTCTCCCAAGTTCACTTGATCCATATCCAGAGCGACAGAGTCACCGAGGAGCTGCAGCGAAGACTTTTTGAGTTTGTCGTCGATACCGGACTTCACTCCCTCTAGAGCTTCTACCAATTGGTCTCGCTTTCTCTGAAAAAACAACTTCCTATATAAAGTTGATAATACTCTGACTTACATTGAAGTTGTGAGCATTCTTCGACTCGATATAGATCGCATCCTTGTCGTAAATGACTCCTCCGAGTCCCGAGAATGGTGCGTACACCTTCTTTTCCTTCTCGTTTAAAGCCCTTCTTTTGATTTCTTCTGGAAGAGGACACGGATCCGGAAGACTCGTCACATTGCTGATTCGCATGTCCCCGACACCGGGAACGTGGATCGACGAGTGATTCTTCAGGTGTGCTCCATGAACCCATCCGTACATTGCCACATGACGATCGACCAAAGGTTCGGTTCGCAGAGTCTCAGCATTGGTAATATCTTCGAAACGGTCACACAGTACGTACGGATGAGCATCCTTCCAGACCATCGGTCGGAACTTCATCACGGAAATAAAACGAGTCAAGTTGTGGATCTCGTTGTATTTGTACTGTCCATGCACCATTCCAGTCATGTAGAACAGCTTGGCTCCCTGGTAAAGCTCAGTCCAGAAACGATGTTTCAGGATCTTCTTGGTCTTGTTCACTCTGGAAATTCCGTCGAGAAGATCCAGATGATTCAGGACTCCCATGATACGTGGCATTCCGTGCACTTGACAAATATTCAGAAACTCGAACGTTTCCATTTCGAAACCGTACGAGGCATCGACCATTAGCAGCACCAGATCAGCGACTTTGGCGATGTCGATCATGTGATTGATATCGTTCTTGACTTCGATGAACTGCACCCGCCGTTTTTTACCCGTAACAATAGTCACTGGTCCGTTGATTTCTCCGAAGCCGTCACGAAGGTAATACTTGACGAGGCCACGCAGGAGAGTAGTCTTTCCGACTTTGCTCGGTCCCACAATCGCCACAATGATCGGAGGTGCCTCCAAAGGCTTTCGGTCCATCATCAACACATGTTTCTTCTTTTCATTCAAATCTGCAGCCCTGCGAATGGCTTTACCGGCAGCTACTGCTGAGTGGAAAGTGAAAGCTTTCAGATTGTTTCCTTTTGTCTTTTGCTCCTTCTCATCTTTCTTTTTCGCTTTTCCTCCAGTTTTGTGAACTGAAATACAGTGTTGGTTTTCTAATGTTAACGAAAGCCTCACCATTATGCGCCTTGTTCTTCTGCCCCTCGAACGGAGCCGGAGGTGGCGGCATTTTGTCACCTGAAAAATGGAAATTGAATTTACTACAATTTTACTAATTTTTCGTAGCGCGAACAAGAGGAAAATAGAGAAAAAAGCTAGGGAAATCTGAAAGTTTCCTCAAAATTTCGTTTACGAAGAGGCACACTGCTGACGCGCACGGCGAATGCGCCAGCATCGAGAAATGCGCAAGCTATGTTTTTTTTTCGTCGAATTTGCGCGCGAATGTTTTTATTTCCGCACTGGGAGGCCAAAACAAAATTTACTTTTTTTTGTTTTTTTCTCCTTTTCTCAAATTTTTTTTTTAAATAAACAAAAATCAATATTAATCACAATTACATATAATCTCGTATATACGAATAAATTGATGATTGCGAATGAATAGGTTTTGGCACATAATTTGACTCGAGCGTTTTCCAATGTGTTGCTATCAACTTAGGCAAAATAACAATTTTCTATTGACCTAAATTTATGTTTTTGTCGGTCGATTTCTTTCTCAATTTTGTTTTGAAATCACGAGGTCTTTGAAACGAGAGACGCAGAGATAGATAGTTCTGTGGTATAAACTCGCATGTTGACGTACCGTTGCCTTATCTTTTCTCTTTTCTTGCTCTCTGATCTTCAATCAATCGATATTCTTTGCAGATCTTTGGAATGGACCTACTCGAATTGCAGCTGGATCTGAACGTCGAAGGAAATTCCTCTTCGGGGCCCGTTACCAGAAGATCTCAAGCAATTAAAGCCGCCACTGCAACTCAGGCTACCACGCCGAAGACTTCCACAACCACTCCGAAAACTGCTTCTGCTGCGAAGACTCCAGCTAAAAATGCAACTCCAAAGCCTCCAGGAACTTCGAAGACGGCTACTACCAAACCATCTGAAGCTTCTTCTTCAACACCCAAAACGCCAGTAGTCAATGCTCCAAAAGTAGTTCCAACTACTTCTACTGCATCCAAAGTTTCAACACCGAAACAAGCTCCCACTTCAAAGTCTTCAACTATTGTTGCATCCGCTCCCAAAACTGCTTCCACCCCGAAAGCTTCTGTTGTGGCCAAGACCAACACTCCGAAGCCTACTACTGCTACAGCCACTCCAGCACCATCCCAGTCGCAAACCCCGAAGGTATCTGCAACTACTCCAAAAGTCGCGCAACTGAGAGATGATTTCTCCGAGAGGTAATGTGTACTGTTCAGAATGTAACTCATCCACTTTTTACAGTCCTTCGGATTCTCGCGGAAGCTCAATTGACAGAACATCCAGAGCCGATTCAATGGAGAGACGCAGTCGAAACAAGGCCAAAAAGCGGTTCTCGCCATCTCCGATTGTTCCGAACAAGAAGCGCAGGTCGGTACCGACCCCTCGCCAAAGTTCTGCCTCCGGTGCAGCTCCTGTCCTTGATAACATCTTTGCTGAACATCTCGTTGTGCTCGAAGATTTATTCAAAACTCAAGGCCCAACAGATTTCGAGTTGCCTGCTCATTGGAATGACCCGACCTCTCCGGACATTTCGGAACACGGTAAGACAGCCCTTTCTTCAATGTGTTGCTTTTCCGTTCTCGAACTGCCGTCATTTTCAGTGACTGGCCTCGATACCTTCATCGCCGACAACACCTTGAACACTGAAACTCCGTCTCAAACAGCTGTAATTGTTTAACTATCTAATACTTCTCCACTCGAACCTAATCACTACTGCTTCAATGAGTTTATCCGGTTCCTCCAAACACCTTATCCCGGATGCACATCTCTCTCCTTGACGAAACGCCGAGTTCCCTACAATTCACCGGTTTCTGACACACGCTTCGTATCTTTTTTCCCAGTAGACATAACCTAATAAAGGATAGATCATTGTTCTGTGACTAGAAATTGCGTCCTACTCGAGCTAAAAAGCTAAGAGAGATGCTGATAGCAAATGATTGTGCTGGTAACTCGTAGGCGAGAATCTAGTCCCCTGAGATTTGTTTCGGTCAATATTTTCGTAGGTGGACTCGACAATTATAGGTTTAAAGATCACGGTCCGTTTTTCATTTCTCATTCGGTTCTTTGCACCCAGATAATCAAACCCTCGGCCATAGAAGCAGTAGTGATTAGTCTTTACGAGTTTAGCAGACTCGCCATGTTCCCACAACAATGTTTTGTTTGCAGAGTTCGTCAACACCTTCGGTTAAACGAATCAACAAGAAAGAACAGAAACCGCGAAACTCGGTGTCCTCGGTGGCCATCAGCAGGTCGGTCACTCCCCGTATTCCCTCCCGTTGCTTTCCCCTCATGAGCTTCGCCAGAGACGCAGGCGGCCAGACTGCAGAGTCCGCCGGCATGTGCGCTCGCATTCACCTCCCCCTTCACTTTTTGGCGCCCAAAACATTGCACTTTAAATTTATTCGAATGGGCGCCCGCACCCGCCCATAGATCATTACAAACTGTCGGAAACGTTCCTTTCGTTCCGCAACACTTTTCTTTTCAATGTTTACCCTTAATTAGTTCACACCAATATACCGTAGCATTCCTCTCTTTCCGTTAGAATGTTCTGTGATACCCTTTCAGTTTTACTTGTTCACATTTCAAGTTTCGTATTTTCAGGAAGTCCGGTGGATCGGAAGTCCCAAAAAAAGAAATGGACGCGGCTTCGAATTCCACTGCACGTGCCGTCGGAGGTGCCGATGGCGAAGGAACTTCGAATGCGCGGTGCCGAACACACAGCAGTGAACTCGGTGTGGACGACATTACCGATGACGACAAGGCTCCGAGCACCTCTGATGTAGTCAAGCCGAGAAGTGTATCTGCGATGCCGGCGAAGAAATCGAAGAAGAGTACTGACACCTCTTCACTGCGAAATTCATCCGTTGGCCCTTCGCAAATCAAGGCGAGTCGCCGATCCCGGAGACTATCCGCAGCTGCACACGACGACGAACAGCAGGAGGCTGAGGAGAAAGATGTTAACGTTAAAACTAAGCAGAATATGCCGGACGAGGAAGAAGAAGCTCCGAAGTCTCAGAAACGTGTTTCGAAGAGAATCGATAAGCAATCGGTGGTGGAACTTGAGAAAACTACTGCGAAGAAACCGAACAAGAAGAATACTGTGAGTGAGAAGACAGACGAACCTTTGGAAACCGATGAATCTGAGGAACCGACGTCTTCAACTGCACCGAAGACTTCCCAGAAGACTCCGAAAGCCGTCAACCCGAACAGTGCATTGGCGATTCGACAGAAGCTCATGGAATCAGAAGATCCCACCAAAAAACACAGGAAGTCCTTGGTAGCTGCTAGAAAAGCGACGGTCGTCGAACAGGAAGGCGTCAAAGGGAAGAGTGTCCCGAAAAAAGAACATCTGGACAACGCTGCGGAATCTGCCCCGGGACCATCTTCCAGTACATCGAAAACTGACCCAGAGCCTGTAGAAACGCATGAATTAACGGGGCCTTCTTCATCGGCAGAGCCGGCTGCGACTGTTCCAGAGTCACCAACTGCTGCGACAACTCCCAAAGTCTTGTTCAAAACGCCTGCTTCGACTGTCCGCGCGATTCGTTCTTCTGGAAGAGTCTCCAAGCCGAATCGACTTTATGTCGACCAGGACTACAACACGGAAGTTCTCGGGAGAGACACTGTCATGCAACAGAACATTGTGATAGAGGTATCTCCCGTTCTTGGTCCGATTTTATTATCTCTTTATTTCAGGCCTTGGCGAAAGAAGCGACGCCGGAACCGGAGCCTACATCCTCTTCGACCATTTCAACGCCGAGGCCATCCCAGCCGAAAAAGAAGTCTGTCCCAAGAGAATATGTTCCCAAACCGATTCCAATTCTCAATGGAGTTCATCGGGGATACGTTCCGTCTGTGAAGGTTCCACTGGAGGACATCGAAGTGGACGGAGTGGTCGAGAAGTTGAATGAGGTGGTCACGTCTGTGCTGGACGTCGTTTTGTTGAAAGTGTGTCAGGATGGAGTCGTACAGCACGAGAATATCGACCCGAAAGTAGTGCGAGCCAAGGCTAAGTGAGTTTGAAACAAGGGCAGATCGTTTTCAAAAAGGAAACATTGCAGAGTCAAGGCGGATAACACGAAACGCGCAAAATTAGAGGCAAAGAAGCTTGACATACAGATGACCATGAAGACTCCATCGACAGTCGAGTCAGTCGTCGAACTCGGAAAACGGAAACGACATGCTCCAAGAGGCGACGACTACTACTGGACCCAGCCAGCTCACAAAACGAAAAAGGAAGTTGAACTCAGGGAAAACAGAGACAGTACACCTGCGGAAGAGGATGAGGAGCCGGGAGAGAAGGTTCAACAAAAGGCTCGCGAGTCAATTTCGCATTTGTTCGACGCTGAAATGGATGCGACGATGAAGGAAGCAAAGTCGTTCACTGTTCCCTTCCACGATTACATAAAGCCGAAACTTGTGACTGCACAGCAGAAGGCGGGGATAAAGTTGATGTCGAGAAAAAGAGGATCGGCCGTTCCAGAAGACTTCTTCTACCACGAGTTACTCACCGACCATCCGAGTCCGACGAACAGTAATATCGAAAACGAAGACGTGGACGTCGACGGTATCGATGAGCCGGAAGAGCCAGTGACTGAGGAAATTGTCATCAGCATACGCACGGATGCTCTGGACTATGCTGAACAAATCGCAGTTCTGATTCCCCGGCCCACGCAGATGGACGGATCACCGATTGGAGCTGAAGATCTTGAAGGCAAAATAATCGAGCAGCCGGAGTCTCGTAAGAAGTCGTTCCATACCACAATGCAAATAGTTCTCGACCAGTTGGCATACGAATCATCCCCGGCTCCTAGGGACCCTGAAGAACAAGGATGCGCTTGGCATACGGTCACCTCTGCAAACGCACAACTCCTGAAGAATCTGTACAATCTTGCCTCCGCTCAACGAGAAGACGTCGTACCATGGACGCATCATTTCTTGGTCCAAAACCTCCCAATTCACATTCTGGCGTCATACTTGAGTCTTCTTCGCTATTCCAGACGCATGGTAAGTCTCTCAATCCTCAGGTTTCTCACCCTTCTAGTTTCCATTGAAGGACCCTGTTCGGTTTGGTGCGATTGTCAACAGCACGGAAGGACACGAAGGAGAATGGCCCCAAGCAACGAACCTCTTGAAGACGTTCGTCTACGGACGTGGAACTGAGCCAGGAACGGAAGTACTCAACAACACGATTCCGCACCGTCGCCTGACAAACACGGTTTTTCTGCTTGTCTCCCCGACGATGACGTTCGGGGCCCCCAACTGTCAGGCGCGCCTTCACGGTCGTCTCTTCCGTTGGCTCCACTCGATTGGACACTTCGACTCGGAGATGATTGGTTTCAATGAGGACTCCGATCAGTCTCTCTCCGTTGCAGAGCACTTATCCGATGTGATCATCGACCAAATCATCGACAAAGTTCGGCAGAAAAGCACGGAGAGACCGCACTGCAAGATCGTTCTCGTGGGATACGGAGCATCAACGTATCTGGTGCACCGGGCTGTGAACATGGTCGAGGGTGTCGCAGCTGTGATTTCCATTGGTTTCCCAGTGATGACACCTTTCGGACGTCGAGGGGTGAGTTCTACTCGTTTCTAGGGACGTCTCTCTATCCATCACATGTTTTCAGACTGTTGAAGATGACATCCTGCTCACATACTGTCCCACGTTGTTCATTGTCGGCGCCGAGGGTCAGCGGTTTGATAACAGAGCGATGACTGAACTGCGTAGCAACATGCTCAATCCCACTGGTCTCGTCGTCGTTGCCCATGCCAACGACTCACTTCTGGTGCCAACATCTTTTCTGCTCCGCTTGGGAATCAGTCAGACCGTCGTCTTCCGAATGATCCTCGAGAAAATTCTCAATTTCCTCTATTTGGAACCGATGCGTACCCAAGAAGTCAGCGAAACACATCCTATTGAGCTGAACAACGTCTATGATCTCGACTCATCTCTTCTGAAAAGCGACAAAGCTTTGTCTGGACTAGCTTTCGCCACTTCCACTCCAGCCGCATCGCCAGTCGGTTCATCAGGACGAAGAGCAACAGTGGCCGGCGGAGAGGAAATGCATAAGAAACGAAGGCCGTGAGTTTACTAGTATCTTCGCACAGAATGATAGAGTTGTTTTACAGAGAATCTTCCTCTTCTCACCAACCACCACCCTTCTTTCCACTTCACGGTGCCCCAGCGCCATCTCCACGCGGAGAGGACAACTTCCCTTCGTACCAAGACATAATCAACGTCGTCAGCACCGCAGATGACATGCCGAGACGAGCTTCTATGGGTTCCAGTCCCCGCGTGATCGAACGAGGAGATTTCCGTGACCGTGCAGCCGCACTGCCACCCATGCCTTCTACCTCCAGCGCCCGTCAACTGCCTCATCTTCCTCCGCCCCAAGCTGCGGCTCCAGCACCTTCTCCATCCTCAAGAGGACCTGTTGATCCCGCTTCGATCTCATTGAGTTAATCTCTTGATTTTCACTGTTCCATGTTTCACCCAATTCTAAAAGTTCAAATATGTCCGGCTATACTCACTGCTAGAATATTTTCACTAAATTTCTCGAACTTATATTTGTTGTCCAGTTCCAGCGCCCCTTGGCAGTTCGCTGCACTGTACATCGTCTCACCCATACTCGGTCTTTGTTTCAATCTCCTAGTTTCATTTTGCACATTTGTTCCTATTTGTTTTAACAAGCAAACTTTCGTTCCATCCACCATGAAACATTGTTTGTTTTTGTTCTATAAATGCTGAAATGTTTTATTCTCTCAAACATTCGTCACCGCCGAAGCACAGACCCAAACGTGCAGTTTGCTGGCAAATTAGAGGAACGATTAGCAAACTGATCAATCTCTTTTTTGCCCTTCTTTGCAGTCTTTCCGACTACACCTCGTGGCCGTGATCTAGCGATAAGATAGAGAATTGATAAAATCAAAGATAGACCGAGAAGGGGCGGAGTCAACAGGACGAGAGATTCCGATCGTCGCCTCCACTCAGTCATCGTTTCTGCTGCTGGCCGGCTCAAGAATGTCTCTGTCGATCCCCCGCCAATTCGTCTACTACGTCGAGAAAGTGTCCGCCGGACGGACCGTCTCCAATGTCCAAGTGGTCTCTCCATGCGAGAAAGAAGGGTAAGGGTCTCGCAACGAAAACCGAAACATGCATCGGTGTATTCCAGAAACCTCTTCGTGACGGCCTTCGAGACGCTCTCTGCCAAAGTTGAAGTGCACACTTCCCTCGAGCAACTGACCAATGTCCGCAACGCCGACGTGCTTATCATCAACAATGCTCTTTCGCAGGTCAGTCTTCAAAGAGAGAGTTTCGGGTCTCGACACGATTTCCTTGTCATAACACAAAATACGGAAGCAATCGGCGATAGACTGACAACGCGTGCGGTCCTGGGTACAGTTATAAATCACGCCATAACTTGAGATTTGTATCATCTTGTGAAACATTTGACGAGTTGAGAAGGTTATGAAAGAGATGATGTAAGGTTCTTGTGAACATTGTTACACTTTGTTCCTTCTCGGGCAATATCTCTGCTTCTCGGCAAAGTTTCATCGAAGAATCAAAGTGCGTCTCGTCGTGTCCACACCGAATAATCACCCCATCCGTCCGATCTTTCTCCCCTTCCTTATCACACTATCAACACCCGACTGTTAAAACAGATACTTGGCCACTTTTTGATGTTTTGTCCTCTGATAGTTAGTTAGCTACAAATGGGAAAATTATCAGAAACGGCTGATAAGAGAATGGAAAGAGAGAAAGAACCAGGAGGGAATGCTACTTCCTCGAGAGGGTCATGCGGAATCAAACGACTTTCAGATCATCAACAACGCCGATCTTCTGACCGATTTCTTGAAGAAGGTCATCAATGCCACTGCTCTCGGAGGAGTTGTCATCTTCCGTCTGGACCTCCGTGAGTGCTCAGAACACTTTCCGGGACCAACTAATCCGGATTCTGTTTTCAGAGAATGATGAGAAGCGTCAAGTTGCTCGTCTGACCGACTACTTCGATGTGTTCCGTGCAACCGATTCCGAGGGAAACAATGCCGGACTCGACCTGTACACCGTCGACCAGGTCCAGAACTCTGCCTTCGTTGAGAAGAACTTCCTCGACTTCGTCTACGTGTTCCGCAAGAAGGCCTTCGCTCCATCTACCGATGCCACCATCACTTTCCGTGATTTCCTCGACAAGACCCAGTACACAAACACTGGAATTGACGCCTACGAGTGGATGTTCGGAGAGAACTTCATCTCGCCAGGAGGATACCAAGAAAACCTGAAGATCATCAAGAGATTCGGAACGTTCAAGCCAGATCAGAAGATGCTCGACATCGGAGTCGGAATCGGAGGAGGAGCCAGACAGGTCGCCGACGAGTTTGGAGTCCATGTGCACGGAATCGATCTCTCCTCGAACATGCTCGCCATCGCCCTCGAGAGACTTCAAAAGGAGAAGGACGCGAGAGTGAAGTACTCGGTCACCGACGCTCTCGTCTACGAGTTCGAGGAGTCCTCGTTCGACTACGTCTTCTCCAGAGACTGCATCCAGCACATTCCAGACACCGAGAAGCTCTTCTCCAGAATCTACGTACGTTCTCCTCATTGACATTTCAGACTCGATTTCTTGTATTTCAGAAAGCCCTGAAGCCAGGAGGCAAGGTGCTCATCACTATGTACGGAAGAGGAGCCGGAGAGCAGAGCGACAAGTTCAAGGCCTACGTCGCCCAGAGAGCCTACTTCTTGAAGAGTCTCCAGGAGATTGGAGAGATCGCCACGAAGACCGGATTTGTGAACGTGCAGCTGGAGAACATGACTCCCCGCTTCAAGGAGATCCTTCTCGAGGAGAGATCCCACTTGGAACAGAACGTCACGGAGTTCCTGTCGCTGTTCACCGAGAAGGAGAAGAACTCGCTGATCTCCGGATGGACCGACAAGCTCGGATACATCGAGAAGGACAACCACAACTGGAACTTCTTCCTTGCCGAGAAGCCATTGCCAAAGTGAAACATCCGCTAGTCAATCAGTATCATAGAACGTTTTCTTATGTATTGTTTCGATAAACACATTCGCATGCGAATTGGGTGAACGATGGAAAAAAGTGGAGACTGAAACTAGTAGACGTTCTGTAGAACTAGTGAAAACTAGTGAAAAATAGTAGCCCTTCTTTTCCTCCTTCTTTTCATCCATCTTCCCTCTCTTCTCCTGTTCCTCATTGAGCAGGTGTGGTGTGCTATCACCGCAAACGTCGACCGCCGTGGCACCTTGAACGACGACGTGGACGGTGATGTCCGATGCTCCCCGCAGATCGTCATACACTTCAATCTGTTGTCCTTCACCAGGGGACAGTGAAGCAGAGCTTCCGTTTTTTGAAAGTTGAAAACTCTGGAAATAAAAAAAGTCAACTACTCGGCATTTCTGTTGCAACTGAACTCTGGCAAGAACAAGGAAGGAGACTATGTTTTCAGAGTGTGAAACCTTTGTAAGTTCAGCAACAATAGAAGCCTTCTCTATTAGATGCTTTCCAGCCGACGATCTGATCGAGTACGGTAACATGGTCTGTGGCAGATCGTTTTCGTTCATCCCGACTTCCGATGTCTACGTCGTCAACACGCACACACGCACATGGAGCTGACCTACGTGGACCAGTACCTGATTGTCAAAAAAAGACGATGTTGTACAGCTGAACCTTTATTTAGTCGCCCCACTGATCTTTATCATTCTAATAATATAAGTTTTTAGGGAAGTGTGTCTGTCTGTCTGTCCGTTTGGACTTTTCTTGAATGAATGTGTTTTGTAAATTTTGTAATTGGGGACTATCTATTGCAATAGAAGATACACTTCTAAAGAGTCGGACTCTCCCCAAGGATGTTTACGATTCAAAGTCCACTCTCATCTCTGATCACCCCATCCCCAACAAGTGTCGTAAATTAAAGCAAGGCCCTCAGATTCCGTTTCCTCGTCTACCAAAATGTTCGATTTCCCACACAGAACGTACTTTTCGACCCAACTAATTCGGCTGATTTCACCCCGTTTGGACTGGTTTTTAGTTCTGATTCGGGTCGTACTGTCTGATTTAGTCCTCTTCTTTTTCAACATTCCCAATCCGTTTCTGTTTTTTTTTGTAAACATTTTTCAGTTTGCTTCTGATTTCTCGGAAAATAACTTGACACTTTCTCAGGTTACCATTCTGCTTCTCGTCTAAAACGTAATCAAACGATTACAGATGTTTTGGATCGAGACACATTTCGAACATCTGTCCCTAGTTTCATTTCCGTTTGTAAAATTCTCCAGAATACTCTTTCTGTCCGCTAACACTTTATCACAATGTTCTCATGATCTCCAGAAGACAGACAGCTTCCCTTTAATTTGGTCGTAAAAGTCTAAGGGGTGGTCGCTTTCAACATGCTGACTGATGAGGAATTCATTTAACCTATCGCATTTTTCTGTTCTGTTCAGACAACTTCTCAACCAATTTTTATAAAACTCTTTGAAAGATTCTAATTCAGGATTACCAAACACCAAACTTTCCGGAAATCCTTCAGTTTCGAGTACATTTTGAAGCCCCTCTAGGGTCGAATTGACACATCACAACTTTCAAAACAGAAGCGTCATCCTTCTACTCGAACTAGTACACCTTTGTACTTCATGTCCCAGCGGTCTTTTCACTGTCCCTCTTGGAATGAACTTCCTTCGGTTGCACTCTATAACATAACCAGGACAATCCGAATCATCCGCCCGGAAGCTATTTGCCAGCTAATTCAGCAAGCGTCGTCAAACTTCTCCGTTCTTTCTTTGATATTCAAATGTGCCGCCGTCTAGAGGTCACACTCCGATTCGACCGCTACGACACACTAATTCCATTCAGTGGTTATCCGCCATTTCTCTCATTATCTTCTCTTTGTTCATCTCCTTCAAACTTTTCGTTCATCTCTTTTCCTTTTTTCGTGTTTTCAGTCAGTTTCCGAATGCCAAATGAACGTGTGGGTGGTGCTTGTTTTTCAGAGGGAATTTCAAATTCTGGACTCAAAATTTGGCATTCCACTCTGTCGTGATCCCAATTAGGGATTGCCCAATTCCTGGTGTTTCTGTCTATTCGAAGAGACAATTAGAACTAAATTTATGGCGAATGGAGGGTTGGGTGGGACAAAACAAAACGTATTTTATTTTGAAATCTAGTTGTGGTTGTGTATTGTTACCTGAAAAGGATAGGTAGACGTAGTGTAACAACTAAAAATCGGCGTCCGCCGTGTTGCCGAGTCTCGCCATCGTCGTTGATTTCCTTCGAGAGTCTGCGTCTCTCCATCCGCAACACTCTCTCGTCTCCAGGCGCGCGCCCTCTTTTAACATACTACTATCAGTTCTGTACATGGTTAGACTGTCCTTCAAGATGTCGTTTTTATTTTTGTTTTATCCGATCCGAACTTTCCAGACCGATTTCTCCGGTTCCCAGAGAGATGATGTCATCCCGAGAAGCTGGGGAGAGAGTGTGAAAGTCGAAGAGACGCAGACAGAGAGACGAAGCCCTTTATCAATGATTGTAAAGAAAGACGGTTATTGATTGTGTCCCGACTGTCCCGACATACATTTTATCAATGCCATTCAACTTGAAGCTTCAAACTCTCGAACTTCTGCGGAAAGCCATTGATTGCGTAGGCCTTCCCAATGTCTCTTTCTATATTTCCCCATGAAAAGCAAATTGGCATCATCACCACATTCCTTCCTAATTTTGTTTTTCAAGAACCTCGTTTCTTCTTTTTAATCATCCTCTCCATTTTATTTCGAGAACATCATATGACCACAAAGTGACGCCATTCTGTTCCAGATGAAATTCACCGAAAGCGACATCATTTTGGAGGGTTCGCTGAGAAGGTGCAAACGGTACAAACTGTTCAAAGTGAGTTGGGAGAAGTCCAAACTACAGTAACATGACTTGTTCAGACAAAATGGATCGAGAGGTACTTCGTGCTCTACTGCAGGGACCAATCCCGCAATCTCTATTCCATCGACGAGTACAAAACGAGCAAGCGGACTGACCTGAAGAAGCGGTTCAACCTGGACTACGTGAACCGCGTCGAGTCGAATCTCTCGTTCAACGACCCGTCCATCACCTGCTCTTCCTCCCATCATGACGACTCTCTTAACTGGATCTTCGCAATCGGATTCCAGGTTCAGAACGTTCAGAAGGACTTGTATCTGGTGGCCAAGAATGACACGGAGATGAATCTGTGGGTTAATAAGATCTGCAAATTGTGTAAATTGCGCCGGCAGAACGAAGATATCATCATGCAGGGTGAGCTTTTGCAGAAGATTTTCTCACAAACAGATCCGGATTCCAGAAGGAGATATCTCTCAAGCAGCCGAATCCTCGATCAGCGGAATGTCCATGTCTTCGCAATCCCTCGACATGTCTATCATCGAGCAACAACAATACGCAGAGAATGTGAGTGTTTTGATTGTTTCTGTGAAAGTGAAAGTGCGCTCTGGTGAACACGTGGTTGATAAGCTAGCTGGTTGTTTGATCTCCGTGCATCCGTATTGTTGTTGTTGTGGATTGATGAATGCTTGGGAACGAAGCATGCAGTCGTTGATGGATTCCATGTTTTCTGAGAATCATCTGAAAGATACGGTGTTCAGCTGGAATACTACGTGCCCATCACTGAATCTGAAGACATCTTGAGTGAATTCAATTTCGGAGGCATAAATTCCAAACGTCCTTCGTCCAGTAGAGCACACCACCACGGTATCCGGAAGAAATCTCTCGTAAAGAGATCCAGACCGTACTCTTCACTGCCAAACACACCTTCTGATGATCAGAATAATGTTTTTGTGCAAAATGGTCTATGCAGCCAGTCAAAATACAAAAGTGGCAAATGAGAGAGAAGTGAGTAAAGTAGCAGCGCGCGGCGATACAATAGAGAAGTAGATAGCTTTCCGGCTCCAGACTAACTGTTTGTTCCAGATTCCCGAACCGAACAAGTACCATCGAATGCACCACTTCAAGTCAGTCAACTCCCACCAAAGTCTCCCCAGAGACACCAATCCGAACTACAACAACCTGCCTGGTACATGACTTTCTCCGTTTTCATCTGATACTTATCCTTCAGAACCACTAGACACCCGCTCGGAAACATCATCAATGTACTCGAGCCGACGAACCGAAGACGACAGTCTCAGCTACACCAGCGGACCGCCCATCCCGCCGCCACGGATCAGACACATGAACAGATATGCGAAGGTACGCAGTTCTTTTGGTCGGAAGCTTAGAAAAGTTTCTTTACAGAATGGGCAGATAGGCAGGCTTCATATGGTTCCTGCAAGTACTTCGATGGGTCAGGTGGTGAAGGTAGATGCGGAAGACAGCAGTGGAGAGACTCTGAAGATGGATGCTCCGGCGGAATCCTACCCAGAATCAGTGACGTCGTCGGAAGGAATCTCAGTGTACGAGAGAAACGGACGGACGTTGATTCGAAGGGCGCCGCCGCCAGTGGACAGGTCGAATAAACCGAAGAATTTGAGAGGAGAAGAGGAAGGAATGCGGTATAGGAAGTGAGTTGTAAATCACACAACCGATCCAATTCACATTTGATTGCAGTCTTGGAAGGAACGCAAACAGCGAGAACAGTAACTACTCGGCGCACTACTCTCGGTCAACTGTTAGTTTCTAAACAGGGTTCATCAAGAAAACGTGTCTTTTTGCAGAACTACACGACGGATCTATCAAAACGAAAGAACCTCGACTACTTCGAACCGCAGCAAATGGTCGAGAACTCGAGTTCCAGCACAGTTGCTGCCTCGACGAGGTCTCCGACACCATCGGACATCGAGTACATCTCGGTCGACGTGGACAGGACACTGGCATTCAAACAA
This sequence comes from Caenorhabditis becei, assembly GCA_900536315.3. Classification (NCBI taxonomy): domain Eukaryota; kingdom Metazoa; phylum Nematoda; class Chromadorea; order Rhabditida; family Rhabditidae; genus Caenorhabditis; species Caenorhabditis becei. The sequence goes on from LR539376.1 coordinate 637,316, forward strand.
ATGAGACGAGCTGCTCCATCGACGGATTGATGATCTGATTGTATTTTTGAATCGAGTCATAAACGAAACACTTGGTTACTACAAAACTTTTTATTCATTGTCTCATTAAAACATGTGTTCTTTCTTTTATTCCATTCCAGTGCGCGGAACAATTTTCTCGTCCTCGTGGAGATCGTGCGGCTGCGACAAGTGCTTCTTGTTGCTGTAGTAGTCGAGACGGAACGACTGACCGTACATGTCGGTGATCTTGGCTGAAACAACTCGGTCCACTCCAATCTGATCTCTCAGAACTCACAGATCGTGCATTGTCCAACGTACTTCCAGTGTCCCATGAGGAAAGCATGGATGTTTGCGATGGGTGTTCCGTGAGACACGATGATGATGTTCCCATCGGGGAACTTCTTGGCCACTTCCTTGAAGGTCTTGACCACCCGCTCGGCGCATCCGAGGTCGCCTTTCGCCTCGTTTTCAACCTTCTCGAACACTGGCTTGTACGCCTCGTCGATTTGAGTCGTGTACTCCCTGAAAGACTCGATCAGTCGGAGATCCTTCTTGTTTCTCTCACTTGATCTTCTCCATGTTCGGGTATCCCGGAGGAGTCATCGTGGCGTACAGCGGCTCCATAAAGCCGGGCTCGATGCAGATCTTGGCCTTGTTCTCCATCATCGCCACGATTTCAGCGGCCGTTTCGACGCATCTGAAGGCAGTTTTCAGGGAAATTAGAGGGAAATGATTACCGAGTGTAAGGAGAGCAGATGATTCTCTCGATGTTCATGTTCGCAAAGTGTTTTCCGACTTCATGAGCTTGCTGCTTTCCGCGAACCGTCAGTTCCGGATCGTCCCACTTGGTCGGGTTGTTAGCTTTCCACTTCTTGTCGACGTTGTCAACGCGCTGGCCGTGTCTCACCAACCAAATTGTGCGACTCATTTTCGTTCGGAGCAAAGGTTTGAAGTTCTTCGACTCGGGAAGAAGTACTGTTTGTCAGACTGCCGAGACGGGCGGAACAGGGAAGAGACACGTGGAAGGACATTGAGGCCGAGTCACTGAATCAGGTCACGTGAGAAGCTGGATAAACAGACGAAGATATAGAGATTCCACGTGAGAAAAGGAAGGTAACTGTAGATTTGCAGCGATTGAATGGCTTCAGTGTGTTTCATGCTTCAACTTGGAAACTGTCCAAGATTCTATGAAGGTTGTAGATTTTCAGATATAAAAAAGAGATATTTAGAGAAGAATAAAATTTATTTTCCAAAATTCAAATTTCAAAATATACAAGCAAAGAGGTGAAAACTAAGAGTTCTCTAGCTCATCATCTACTTTCCGACGTAGGCTCCTCCGGCTGGTGGGGCTCCGGCTCCGGCGTAGGCTCCTCCTCCGATTGGTCCTCCGGCGGCTGGTGCAGCGTACCCTCCTCCGATTGGTCCTGGGGCGATTGGGGCGGCGTATCCTCCGGCAGCTGGGGCAGTGGCGTATCCGGCTGGTGGTGGTGGTGGTGGTGGAGCAGCTCCTCCTCCGCATCCTCCTCCGCAAGCTGGGGCTGGTGGTGGGCAGCAACCGCCTCCTCCTCCGAGGGATGGGAGGGAGAGTGGTGGGAGTTGTGGGAGTGGTGGGAGGGCGAGTCCAGCTCCACCTCCGCATCCGCATGGTGGTGGTGGTGGTGGTGGTGGAGCGCATCCGCATCCACCTCCGCCTCCGGATGGGAGAAGGAAGGCTTGGGCGACCGAGACGGCGCAGAAGGCGACGATGAGTTTTTGCATGATTTTTGGCTGAAAGAAGCTAATTGATAGAAGATCAAAAGGTAGGAAGACACAAGAGAAGAGTGGAAAAAGGAAAGCTGAACTGCTCCTCTTCAAAGAGTTGAAACTGTTTGTAGAGGAGGTGCTTGCTTTGCTAAAGAAGCTGAAGATGTGAGTGATGCTACCTGGCCCGGCACCTGGGCTTTTATACGAGTGTCTCCGGTCCCCGAGTTTCAACTTGTCCCCGCCCACCACCTGTTTTTTCGTCCCTCCCCTCTTTTTACAACATCCCCTCCACCTCACGACTTATCTCCGATATACAACAAAATTCCACGTAGAACGTGTTGTTATCACTCGGGTTATCACCCGAAAGACATGGGAAAGTGAGTAAGAACAAGCTTTTGCGCAACGCCAACGATAGCTTAGCATCTCTTCCGAAGGCCGTTTCGACGATTGCCGCATCGAATTGAAACCGTAGCTGCAGGAGGGAAACGAGGAAGATTCAGAAGATAATCATCGCCATCAATTGGCTTCTTTGTCGCTTCTGCCCCAAGTACTTTGCCGTTTCAAGTGGTTCGAAGGTGGACAATGAGGACGTTTTGGATGACATGCTTGATTGCCGTCGTGCTGATTGGCACAGTGCACTCATTCTTGTTGGGTGCTTCGGGATGCGGATGCGGGTGAGTCGAGTGGGTGAAGATGAAGTGCAGAGATCGACAGATCAGCAGAACACTTTGTACAATGCCCGTTTAGTAGAAACTTTTGAATTATTGAACTGAGTTTTATTCAGTTCCAGACAACAGCATAGGTTCCATAGTTCCTAGAACCTATTGTTTCAAGACTAGCGTTTTATCTGAAATGATCTGGAACTTTGATTTGATTCTGAATACGTTCTGATATCAGTTCTCGTTTCGCAATCTGATAACTTTTTGCTGTTTCCGCTAACAGTTTTACACCAGCGTCCCATGTCCGACAGGAATGTTTCACGTCATCATGAGGGAGGTCAAATTCAGATATTTCTTTACACTCGAAAAACGGCAAAAGCTTATCAGATAGCATTGAAAACCTGAAGATGTCGCAATTTCTGTGGTTGTATTTCTTGTGTTCACGGTCGAGTGAAGATTCGAAACACAGATTCTGAACTTCTTGTCTAGAACTTCTTCTTTTCAGAGGCCCATCTCTATCTCTGTGTGGCGGATGTGCTCCTCGTCCCCGGGTCGCAGCCCCTCCGTTCGCCCCTCCACCACCACCAGAGCCACCTCTTCCTCCGAAATGTGAATGTCCTCCAGCCAACTGCTACTCCTGTGCTCCAGCTCCATCATCTTGCGGATGCGGAGGAGGTGGTGGAGGAGGGTATGCATCGTATCCACGTGGAGGATACGGTCGCGGAAAGGCAGAATCTGAGGAGTATTCGGACGAGGCGACTAGCAATGAAGACGACGAAGAGTAGATCAACTCTCAGAATCCAAAGGGTTGGTGCGACAGGGTTACGGTAGCAGAGGATGATCCGTGGGTACCGTCTCCCTGCCGCACTTCCTTAACAAAATGCAATACAATTCCAAATGTTTATCTCTGTTTGATCAAAATCGCAATCGTGCCTAATACTATCTATATCCCTATCCCATCCATGATATAATTTTTTCCTTCTCTCTCCCGTTTCGAGAACCTGTTCCTCCACTTGGCAGACTTTTTACATAACCGCAGAAACACCGAACCGACTGTCGTGTCTGTGTCTACGCGCTCTGCCCATTCACATTGATAACATGATGAAATCAAATAAACGAAGCTTCACATTTTGACATTCGCCTTCTCCCAAAATGATGGAAAAACGAAGCTGAAGGTTCAGCAGGTTCTTGTACACGCTTCGATCATTTGAGTGATCTAATGCCGAGGACGCAACACACCTGTCCTCTCCTTCTCTTCCACCGCCCGTTACGTTGATGATATCTGAATCGGTGCACCAGGACGGGAAGAAGCGAGTTTCCGCGAGAGGAAGAGGAAGAAACGGAAGACGATTTTGAAACGATGGAAAGCAGATCTTAATGGATCTGACAAACAGAGTGAGGAAACGAACAGATTGTTACGAAATGTTTTATTGTCTCTATGAATTGGCGGACCGACAAGTCGTCTACTTGCGGCGGGTTCCGTCCTCGAAGAAGACTCCTCCGTCGATGGCGCAGTACTTCGGGCAGATTCCTTTCTCTCCGGCTCCTCCGGCTTGTCCTGGGGCTCCTGGAGCTCCTGGCTTTCCGTCGTTTCCTGGCTGTCCGTCGTTTCCGCGGGATCCCGGCTGTCCTGGCTGTCCTGGCTGTCCGTCGTGTCCTGGGTTTCCGGCGGCTCCTGGTGGTCCACGTGGTCCCGGCTGTCCGTCTTGTCCTGGCTGTCCTGGCTCGTTCGAGCTGCTTCCTGGCTGTCCGGCTTGTCCTGGTTGTCCGTCTCTTCCTGGCTGTCCTGGTGCTCCTGGAGCTCCCTTTGGTCCTGGGGCTCCTGGGGCTCCGGCTCCTCCTCCAACTCCTGGCTGTCCTGGCTTTCCTGGGGCTCCTGGAGCTCCGTCGTGTCCTGGCTCTCCAGCTGGTCCTGGTGGGCATGGCTTGCATGGTGGCACGGTGACTGGATCGCATGGGAGTCCGGTTGGCTTTCCTGGGTTTCCTGGGTTTCCGCAAGCTCCTGGCTTTCCTGGACGTCCTGGCTTTCCGGCTGGTCCAGGTGGTCCTTGTGGTCCTGGAAGGCAGCATCCAGAGCAGGATCCTCCGGAGACCTGCGATGGGGCTACCTCGACAGCGGCATCATCATCGTACTCAGTAGCTTCTCCATATCCAGCTTGTCTTCCGAAACGGGTTTGGTTCTTGGCGCTCTTCTGAAAGTTTCAATCAGATCCGGATTCTCACTTGATTCTCACCTTGATGTGAGCCATCTCGGAGAAGAGATCAGAGGTGGTGTGCTTGCACATGCTCAGCTCTTTGTCCACGTGCATCTTCATTCCCTCCACGTAGTTGTGGAGCATTGGCAGGGTGAAGCAGATCTGAATTCAGGACTATGGAAGAGGCTGATGCTTCGTAACTCACTCCGAAGACGGCGGCGACCGAGAGAGTCACTGCCGAATAGGCGATGAAGCGGTAAGCCTTGAGACGAACTTGCAGATCCATGTCCATGTCGAAAAGAGACAGACTGCGGGGACTGTGCCCTATTCCACGAACCGTCGCCCTTTTATAGTCTCGGTTTCAGAGGAAACAGTGTGTAAGTTGCGGAGTACGGTTTACCAGGAGAGTGTAAACGTCTTCTCTTCCCTTCTTTGTCTATCTTTTTGTGTACAATTTCCTTTTTTCGCAAGGTCATTTGCAGGATTCCAGATAGTGAAAGATACACTTTTGTTAAGAAAAGGGAAGAGAAATGGGTTGTGTGTTGTGTTTTTGGAAGGTTCCATAATGAAAGGGTTTATCGTTTCTTAGAACGTTGAACCACTGGATTACCCTATTTCCGGCATGACGCTAGTTATCGGAGCTCTAAAATCTGTTGCTCCGCGACCGGAAACTGAAGTGGACTTCCGGATGAATCGAGATTTGAGGAAGGATAGTCTCTCAGAGAACATCAGCATAATTAATCTGGAACGGAGAATATTCAGATGACACCAAGAAGTAATCAGGACTACCCGTCAAGTGTGTGAATAGATTCCCAGACGAAACAGGCACTGATGAAGAACCAGAAACGATGGGTGCTCAGGGAACTGGAAACTGGTAGAGATGGAGAGTGTCTGGATTGAAAACAAACCTCAACTTGAAAGTGAACAGCACATCAACGAAGAAAAGAGAGTCCTGAAGGACTGTCTGAAAGAACAATCGGATGTTCTTCCGTGCCTGCGTCGAACTCTCACTGTCCATGTTTTGATTCTGAAAGAGTTCTTTCGTTTCATTTTCCAGTCATCTTCAGCTGACTCCTACAAAATAGAACTTGAGAATGTTGGCGAACGTCAGCAGATTCAGGACAATCGTCAAGGAGAAGTAGAGGAACGTGACGATGACAGTGAAATCTCCATTCAGCTGTACTACGGACTGACAGCTTTTATTGTCTACCATTGATCCGAAAGTGACTAAACTGAGGTACACTTCACAGCTGTTAGCTGAAGGGAATCTTCAAAATCAGTCCCAGAATCGAGAACTTACAGAACATTGTGTACAGAAGCTTTATGCTGGCATATCCTCTGTTGACGTAAATTATCATCAGAGCAATCTGAAATTCTGTCCTTTTCATTTCACTTGAAAAATATCAGAATCAAGTCAAAACCCACTGAGGTCACTGTGAAACTGCACAGTTTCGAGTAGTGTAATGGGAAGAAGATAGCGATGAATCTGTTGAGAGCAATAAGCATTGTCTGATACTCATTGACGAGGTACAGGTTTACGGTAGTGACTATGATAACAGACTCTATGGAGATCGGATAGAAGTTTGCAGATCTGGAAAAGGGAGATATAGGATACTCTGTCCTGGAATGCTCACAGTAATGAAACTGGGAATGTCAAAAGCAAGAAATCAAACAGGAGGACGAGGACATTGTTGACTGCACGGGTCAGACATATCAGGTTGAAACTTGTTTTCTCTTGTTTTTCGGTGAAGTAGATGAAAATGACCAGGGAGCTGAATATGATTCCAAAGCAGCCGTTCTGGAAATGGAAGAAGTCAAGGTGTCACATCTGCGAACAGCTCACCACTAGTGTCAGAAAAGAAGCCGTAAGGTTCACGGCGTCCATTTTGAACTGGTAATAGCTTCCGATGAGCAGTATTTCCGATCAGGAAGTTCTTACACCATGTAATTGTAGTCAAGTGTGCTCTTTGGTTAAAATAGTAGGTTTCGAAAACCAGATTACCAAGAACCACAAAGACAAAATAGGTTATTTCCTCCTACGTGATAAGACAATCGACAGGTGATATTCAGGGAACTCATGATTAATTTCAGAGATGTTTTGGTGATTTGTTACTAGGTATGCAAACAGCGGATCAGCCGCAGAGCTTTAGAAGATGACTTTGACACTACGGGACCCATTTCGCTCTGATGGATTCAACAAAGTTTTGAATGCTCAAATCAACTTCATTTTTCCGAGAAACACATTATTTGCTTTTTGGCTTCTCAGCTCCGATGACAACAACTTCTCCGCTTCCGCTTCCGTATCCATGACGATGACAGTTTGGCTTGAAGTGAGCAACCGCAGCAGTGGCCAGAAGGACGACGACGAGAAGAGAGTAGAAGAAGTTCATGTTGAAGATGCGAAGAGACTTCGATGATTTTCAAAGAGTTTTCACTGCTTTTATAGTGGTCAATGCGCTGTTTCCGTGAACACTCGATGCAACAGTCTCGTAAAAAGTCAGAGGAAAAGGTTGATTCGGTGATCGGAACGAATGAAACAAGAGTGGATTGGACTGATTGAACCAACTTTTCTTGAGACTGACCCCCTTGTTGATACACCAAAGCTTCAGAATCTGAGACGAGATCTCATTCAGAAAGTTGGTTTGCTGCTCACTTTGTTTTCAATTTCTGAGCAATGAGATTCGAAAATTGCATGTTTTTTCTAGAAATTAGACAATATTTACAGAAAAGGGTGTATAATTATAATCAGTGCGCCACATCGGGAAGTGCAGTTGACGTTTGCTTTGCAGAGTGCTCCGCGTGCTTCGCCACGGTGTCGGCCGGACTGATCTTGGCGGCGATTCGTTTCTTGAGCAGAGACAGCTTCTCGTTGAACATGAGCATTATGAATCTGAAAGGAACTGTTCGAAGTTGGAGAGGAGAAGGGGTTAGTACCCATCGAGGACATGAACAGATTGCCAGACGAAGGTCTGGGTGAAGAAGGTCCAGAAGCGGTGGTCGATGAGAGTACTGAAGAATGTGTTCAAAGAATTGGAGGGAGAGCTTACTTCAGTTTCAACGAGAAGATTACACTGATCGAGAAGAGAGAGTCCTGAAGAACTGTCTGGAAGAACTGAGTCATGTTCTGTTTGGCTTTCTTCCAGTGTTCAGAGTTTCGACTGGCTTTCTTTTTCTGCAAGACGACACAGTGACAGCTTGGTTTCATTTAGAGTACGGACCAGTAAAAAGATCTTGACATAAGTGACTGCATTCACTAGAAACGGGAAAATGATAAGACTGATTGCCCAGATGAACATGCCATCTGGAGCCACAATGATCCCTCCGTAGGCCAAGTGTTCAGTAGAGAACAACATGTAATTGGAGCCATCTGGAATGAAAGCATAAGCTGAACTTCTAGGGGCAGGGAAGCGCACTGTGCCTGTCAACTGTCTCCATGATTACGTTGCGGACTCGGTCTGCGTAGTAGAGAATGTGGAAGAACAAGGTGAGTTTGATGCCGAAGAATAAGTTGTATTTGAGTGGGAAGTAGATGGCCATGAGACGGTTGACTGCCAGATAGACTCCCTGGAACTCGTTGAAGACCATCAGATTCACCGCGGTGACGATGAGAATGGACTCGACGATGGGTGGGTAGAAGGAGAAGCCGCTGGAAAGACTGATTAGGGAAACTGATTGGGAAGGGCTTTACGTGATAGTGGCTGGAAGGAAGATTCCCAGAATAGCAACAACGAGAATGAAGATGTTGTTGGCGGCACGGAAGACACAGATCAGATTGAAGGATGACTTCTCGTGCTGATCACTGATGAAGTTGTGGATGACGACTGCGTTGAAAAAGAAACCAAGGGAGGAGGTCTGAACTGATAACTGAGATACGGAACGTGGCCACAGGGTACCAGTAACATCATTACGGCAGCCACTGCGTTCGGCCAAGTGGTAACGTTGAACACTGCCGGAGAGCTCATGAGGAAGTTATTCGGGCTGTGAGAGTTCTGAAAGTGTGCAGACAGAGTTGGCGAGTGTCATTATAGGAGATTATAGGGTGCGGAAACAGAATACATTCTGATCGGAATGGTGTGAGAAACTGCAGAGAACGAGATCTGGGTCAAGAGTAGACCTCACAAGCTGATTCAGGCAAGTCTAGTCGGAAGAAAGAAACATCAAAAGAATCTTTGCTCGCAGGTGTTTCCTGATTCAATTTCGGGATTACGGGAACAGTTGAACTGACAAAGTGTGAACCTTAACTCAATTGGATCCGAGGAGAATAAGAGGGATGTTGATGGAGCAGAGGGGAGAGGCACGCGGTATCACCCCAATTCAGAATCTTTTGACTGACGTAAACAAATTATCATGTGGTGGATGATTCAAATCATGCCGTTATCTCCAATTAGTGTGTCCCAGGAGACCGTTGTTTTTCTGAACTCTCTCCCACTTGTCACCGTTCGATCTTTTGAGCTTCTCTCCATTTCTTATTGACTACTTCTCCTTGTAATTGTCGGTGTGTATAGAAATTTGATTCGGGAACTGGGAAAGTAAACGATGGGATAATGGGGTTCCGGAATAGGTGACTTCTCGATATTGCCGAGTTTGTCTAAAATTTCAAGATATCAGTGTATTTGTCCGATTCGCACAAATATTCCACTATCTGCTTGATGTCTTGTTCCCTCGTCTCAGAATATCCGACTTCAATTTCGACAAGTTTCAAATAGGTTTTCGTGATTTGTAACTTTCGGCTCCCCTCGACTCTATTTTCATTTCCATGACCGCGGGTTTGAACTGAAGTACTCTAAAAAGTCAAATCACAAATATCGTGGTGGCCGTGCCAAAGACAATCCAATGTTTGTGCAGGTACACTCAAACACCGTCTCGCAGAGTTCTCAATTGATGATCCACCAGTGGCATTAGTCACTCGCAATCACATTTCATGGCACACTCTCACGGCGTCACTTTGTGTTTGTGGACCGATTCGAAAAACCGTTTATTTGTATTTATTGTGTCGCTCAGCTTACTTTGCTGCTGGTCAAAATACGAAAACGCAGTATCAAGTAGAGAAAGTTAACGGCGTCTTCGTCTTCCGAAGTCGTAGATCGGGTAGAAGGCGGTGATGTATCCGGGTTTCGGGTTGATGTAGTGGCTGCGCTGAGCTGTAAAGACGAATTGTTCCGATGCTTCGCATCTCTCTTGTTTCAGTGTCTACCTTCTTGCTCCGTGAGATAGTAGTCCTCCGGAAAGTCGTAAAGACTGAACGATCTCATGTCGACGTGTCGTTTCCTCATCACCGGAATGTTGTATCCCAGTGCTCCTCCAGCTATCAGAAGCATCGCGACGACGAAGAACAGCTTCATGTTGCCCTGAAACCAATCCATCTACATCAGTTGCAATGACTCATTCTCATCCATTTTCTTTACTTTGCCGTACCGTTTCGTATGTATACAAACACGTTGCGGTCAGAGAGTTGTGCCAAAAAGTCGAGGCTTATCGTCTCGGAGAAAGAGAAAAGAAAGAGAAAAAACGGTTTAAAAGTTTGTCAATAAGTCGGTGGTTTCGATGCTTATCCGATGGAAAATGAACAGAAGACAAACAGAAACCAGAGTGGAAAATGAAGAAAAGACAGGAGAGAGATCTGGAAATGGAGGACTGGAAGAGGCGGTTTTAAAGGGAATCGGATCTGGTGACCACAGCTAACACCTCTAAATCTGGAATTAAGAGGATGAGGACTCACCTGATGTATATTTGACACATCCGGAGATTAGAAAGCAAGGATTTCATATTTACGAGGCATTTGAGCCTGATCCTCTTGACGAAGAAGTGTGACATTCCCAATGCCCTGTGCTTCTGATCCCTTATCCCTCCCCGGAACGACCCGTGAAAACATCAGGAATGCCCCATTCCTCCCTCGCAACTAACAAGTACTCGACTGTTTTGTGGACATTACATTTTGGTGCAGAGGGGAAAGAAACCATCCGGAGAGCAAGAACAACACACACTCGACCCACCGACTTTCCCTGATTTCAATGTTTATTATTTTATCACAGATCTACGTGCAATGCATATCTTCCGGAAAGGTCTTCCTGATCCACGGATCGATCGACGAGCACCAGACCGGATGCTGGTCGTACAGGAACTTCACTTTCTTCAGCACCCGATCCTTGAGCTTCTCTGAGAATTCTGGGTCCAGTCGTGTCACCACATACGGTTTGATCTTCGGGATCCAGTTGCCAGCCAAACTGGAAAGATCCGTGGTCCGGTAGTGTCGGACGTATCCGATGCGTCTCTCTGCCGTCTTCACTACGCATCCGTCGTGTTGTCGTGACGTCCAGTGGAAGAAGATCATATGGATCTTATCCGGCCTAAACACGGATTTGAAGGCGCCCCACTGGTGCAGTGTTGTGACATTGTAGCGAAGGAATGTCAGCTCGGACAGAATTTGTGCATCCGATTCGTAAGTGTCAGGGTCGTTCTTGAGTTTTTGAACTCTTCGGCTTCCGAAGTTCAGCTCGCAGACTTCCGGGGGCTGCTGTCTGAACTAAAACCTATTCGAGAGAGAGCTCAGTCACCAAACCTCAAATAGGCCACCAACGGCATTGCAGTCATTGTCAACCTCTCGTCAATATCCACGTGGATGACCCATTTCGAATGAAACTTGCTGCGGAAGAAACATTCGTGAACCTGTATCATGTGGAACAACCAATTGATCTTCTCGTACTCCGTGTTCACAATTGTTGCTTCTATCTCTCCAAGTCTCTCGTAATCTTCAATCGTTTTCTTACTGTACCCATCCATTTCAAGGATTGTGAAATAGAACATCGAGGCACCCTGGAATAGATTTATCATCAGAGCGCAGATGCTTCATCTACCATAAGCTTGTGATGCTCGACAAACTCAATGATCTCTAGCCAACGTCTCTCCGACCCGTAGATCTGCCCAACACAAACACCAACTTCATGCGGCGGATCTGAAGTTTCTAGATTTCCCTAAACAGTTATTCTTGCTTCCAATCACTTTTATAAACTCTATTGATGAGCGGAATGGGTTCTTGTGGAGTATCTTCCTTCGCGAAAGTGAGCGACATGTACTTGGCACCGGCCCTTCTCGGACAGTGCACTGCAGTCATCGGGAACACGAACGACTCGAAAACACTTCCAGGAATCTCTCGACGGTTGCAGTCGTAGTAATGACAGTAAGCTTTGCGTCCGACTCCTTTGGGATTCTGGGCTGAGTGGGTTACGACAATGTACTCTTCGTAAAGGAATGCACTCATCAGACGGAGTTGACCATCGGAAAGACCTTCGGAACCAGTCAGACCACGGTCAGCGTACTTTTTGTAAAGATCATAGAATGGAAAGGAGGATGTGTTTCTCTGGTTCCAAGTTTCAATAGGGCAAGGCATTGGGGCTATTCTGAAAAGAAATATGAAAATGAAGACCAACAGATAGAATAACTGACACTTCCAAATCGACATGTGGATCAGAATGGATGAAGAAGTCCTTGTAGTATCCGTAATCTGAAACTTCAGAACTGCTTCCGAAATTGAATGTTCTTTACCTATCTCCGGTCCAAATAGCCATCCGAACAGAAAGATAAAGCACCATGCGATTCCGAATGCTCCAATAAACTTTCTGGTCGACACACAGCTCGATATTCTGTTGGCCTTACAGATCGGATTCGCTGCATCCAGATCCGAAAACAGAGAAATGTGTTCCATTGGAACGAAGACGTCATTTTGATCGCACTCTACTTTAAATACTCCGTTCTCGATAATCTAATCTTTCTTCCAAATCGACCGATTTCAAATTGAAAAAGACAGAAAAAATCCGCAGTCCGAAAAGTTTCTCCCGTTTCGATAACCATCTCCGGGAACTGATGCTCGGCAAAAAAATGTCTACGAAGTCTTTATTTTGAGAGGATCAAGAAGTTATTTACAAAATGAGGTACAATAGGAATCAGCTAATCGTCAGTTTACTTCTTTCCCCAAGTGTAGTAGTAGGTGGTGTATGGGTAGTAGGAGTTGTATCCGTTGTTCGGGTAGTAGTAGTACGTGGTTCCGGTGTTTCCCGTGTCGTAGTAGTAGGTCTGACCGTTGTTGTTGTTGTTCGGATAGTAGTAGTAGGTCGTTTGTCCGTTGTTGTTATTGTAAGAGTTCGGGTAATAGTAGTACAGCTGCAACAAATCTCTTATCATTTTCTTATCAGTGAACCCGAAAACTCACGTAGTAAGCCTGAGCCTGAGCGATGAGGGCGAGGAGGAGGACAACAGCGAGGAGCTTGTTCATCGTGAACCGTTTCGGTCGGAATATGGTCTCTGTCCGTTAACTTTTCCCTTTTTATACTGAAGCCCTACTTAACTCGTTAAGGTTGGGCGGCCTAAGACAACAAGGGCGTGGATGCCGAGAAAAAGACAAACATCGTGTCCACTTTGAACTCTTGGCATGGCAAGGATTAGGAGGAATGTGTAATTTGTTGAGTAGGTCGGCTCCGCCCCCTGGGAAAGAGCCGAAGAACTGTCCGAGGAGCCAATGGGCGGGGTTTGATGATGATGACGGGCGGTATAAAAATGGACAGTCAGATCGGGGAACCATCATCGGCTCAATCTCCTCCACTGCCTACTGCAAAATGAAGTTCCTCACCTTCCTCGCCACTCTCATGGCTCTTCTCTCCGTCGCCAACGCCTACTATGTGAGTTTGCACTTCTCTCTTTCTGGAATTCAATCGGAACCATTTCCAGCTCTACTACTACTACCCGAACAACAACTACAACAACAACAACGGATACACGACCTACTACTACTACCCGAATAACAACAACAACGGTCAGACGTACTATTACGACAACGGATACAATAACGGATGCTCTGGATGCTCGAGCAGCTACTACTATCCGAACAACAACAACGGATACACCACCTACTACTACACCTACGGAAAGAAGTAAATTCTGTACAAATTTGACAATAAAAGATTCAAAAAATACTCGTTTATTATTATTCTGGCCAGGTGGATAGGATGAAACAGACTAGGGAAACTGTATTTACAAAATGATCTATAGTTTACAATTAGTTCATAAATGAATTAATCGGTGGGATTGATCCTCTCGACGAGCTGTATGATGTTGAGTGCTTGCAGCAGAAGTGGCCGGTCGATCATCTGTCCTCTGAACTGGAACGCTCCTTTCCCGAGAGCTTCGTGTTCACTGTAGGCGTGGACCAGCTCTTGAGCCCACTCGATTCGCTCCTTCGGCGGGAAGAACTGTTCTTGAACTACGGACACTTGGCTCGGGTGGATGACTTGCTTTCCGGTGAATCCCCACTGTCTTCCTTCTGCAGATTGTCTTCGGAGTCCTTCGAGATCCTTGATGTCTATATAGACACTGTCGATGGCTTGCAGTTGGAACGCTTTGCAGCACGCCACAAACTTCTGCCGAGCGAATAGGGTCTCGGTCCCATGCGAGCTTCGAGTCGCTCCAATGTCGGCACAGTAGTCATCCGAACCGAAGACCACTGCATCCAATTTGAAGAATCCGGATTGTTTGTGTAGGTTGAGAGTCGAGGAGAGTATGCGTGGCATGTCGAGCAGGGCGCGAGCGGATTCGATCCAGATGACGAGGCGGGTGTTCGTGTTGCTGATGCGGGCATCTCCGTAGTGTTCACGGAAGATGTTGTAGATGGTGACGAGATCTTCTGGACTGTCCACTTTCGGAATCATGAACGCTTGAGGTAGTTTCTCTGCTTTGGAAATTGCCTGAAGAAGGTGAGATGTGAATGGTTCAAAATACTGTAAAAACTCACAATAATGTCATCTTCGAGAAGTCCGCTGCTGACAGAATTCACGCGGAGACCGAGTTCTTGACAACGGAGAGTGTGAAATGGCAGCTTATCAAGAGCTTGAGCAGCCTGTAAACTTTTTGAAGTAGTTCGGCAGTTTCAGTGAAGAACTCGCTTTCTGTCTGGCATCAGCTTTAGCAGTGAGAGCAACGCCGTCTTCAAGTTCAAGAACAACGGAATCTGCTTGCATCAGAGGGACTTTGTCAAGCATTTTTTGATTGCTGGCTGGCACGTAGAGGAGTGCACGTCTAGGCACATATCTGGCAATTTCTCGGACGCCAGCGAACTGGGAAATGTGCCTGGCGATGGATTTAGTGATCATCAGCTGGAAGAATAGAAATACGGGCATTGAAAATTAATCAATTTGAGAAAAACATGAGATGAAAGTGTTTTCTGGTCAGCAGAAACTTGTTGAAAATCGAATTACGTGCGTAAATCGACACGAAAAGCATGATACAAGCGCGCTCCGTCGTTTGGGGCCGTGGCCGCGTGGCCGAACTTTTCGCTCGGTCAATGAATTTTCTCGAATTCTCTTGAAATTACGCCCATTTTCCTCTCTTTTCCATGTCAAAATCTCACTAATTTTCACCGAAATATGTTTATGAAACTCTAGATTTTTTGTTCTTTGTTTTGACTACAAAACGACTCACCACAAACTCCTCTACCCTTCAAAAACAACAAAACAGTTAATTTTCCAGCGAACCAACATGGCCAAGTGGGGAGAAGGAGACCCGCGCTGGATTGTCGAAGAACGAGCTGACGCCACCAATGTGAACAACTGGCATTGGTGGGTTCCTTAGTGTTGTCTTCATTCATGCATTCATTTGCTTCAGGTCTGAGAAGAATGCCACACCATGGTCCTTGAACCGTCTCCGTGAATTGCTCAACGGCTTTTCCAGCGAGGTGAGCTGCTTTTTAAAGTCGACATGTTTTCAATTATCGCCAGTTCCAGGATGGTCCCATCGTTGTAACCATCGACGAAATTAAGAAAATTGACGGAGAAGCCACTGCGAACAACCGGAAGGCCAAGCTGATTTTCCTCTTCGAGTGGGTTATCGAGGGAACGTTCGTTGCTCGGGTTGCCGGTAGCGACGAGGAGTACAAGGGCACGTTCGAAATCCCAAACTTGAGTGATGAAAACGAAGCTTCGGAAGTAGATGTGAATACCTCTCTGTCTGGAAATGGTCCGATGGCCCATCAGATTCGCCAGGTTCTCAACAAGTCCTTCATTGCCAAGATCCAAGACGTCCTAGCTGTCTACATCCGCGAGTTGAAGGAGGAGTTCAGCAAGGGACTTATCCTGCCAACGGACAAGATCAAGCCACAAGTTGTCACGAAGGGAAAGACCGCTGTCGTCGACAAGCGTCAATTCCAAAACACTGTGGTTGCCGAGAAAGACGCCTCAACTTCTGGAAATGAAGTGTTCACCACCAAGGAGGTTTCTGTCTCGGATACCTACAAGGCTACCCCAGACCGTGTCTTTGAAGCCATCACCGACACTCAATTTGTGCGTGGATGGACCAACAATTCCATCGGAGACTGGAACTTCAAGGAAGGAGGCTCCTTCTCGTTGTTCGGAGGAAATGTGTCCGGAACTTTCGAGAAAATTGAAACAAATAAGGAGATCGTGACCAAGTGGCGGCTGAAGAAGTATCCGAACAATCACCATGCCACCATTCATTTCCTTCTCAACGACAACGTGAGTTCAAATAAAAACACTAACCATTTGGAAATTTGCGTTTTTTAGGGCTCCGGAACCGATTTCAAGATTGTCGCTAAAGAAGTTCCAACACACTTGGCCGATGAGACTCAAACTGGACTGGACCGCTATTACCTGACAAGCATTGGCCGCACATTCGGCTTCAGTCAGCGCATGTGCTAAATAAATTATTCTCCCAGTTCATCCAACTTTCCCCGTCTTCTGATGTTCTCGATCCTCTCTTCCGATTGTCTCTAATAATTTATATCATTGCAAGTGTTCTTTTTGTTTTTCAAGTAATGTGATGATACAGTCTAAGCAAACATTTCATTGTTTTTCTCAAAAACGAAAAGAGATTCAGGGAATTTGGGCTTCCAACTCGTCCGGTGCCCAGTTCCCGAAGTCAGTGAGAATCTTCGTGATGAGATTGGCAGGGGTGACGTCAAAGGCAGGGTTCCAGACAGGAGTGTGCTCATCTCCCACGAGTACTCCGTTCACTCTGATCATTTCATAAGCCGGTCTCTCCTCGATTCTGATCTCTTCACCAGTAGCAATGTTTCTATTGATCGTGGTGAACGGAACTACTGGGTAGAAGTTGATGTTGTGGTGAGAAGCGAGGACAGCGAGCATGTAGGTTCCGATCTTGTTGGCGGTGTCTCCGTTCCTTGCCACGTTGTCGGCGCCAGTCAGAACACAGTCCACATGGTGGTTCTTCATGGTCCAAGCAGCCATCGAATCAGTGATTAACTGGAATAATGGAAGGATAAAAAGGGCTAGAAGACACGACTGACCTTGAACGGGACACCTCCGTGCAGCAGCTCCGTGGCCGTGAGTCGGACTCCCTGGTTGTACGGCCTCGTCTCCAACACGTACACCATCTTGAGACGGTTCTCCGAGTGGAGTGCACGGATCACACCGAGAGCCGTGCCCCAGGATACGGTAGCGAGACTCCCAGTGTTACAGATGGTCATAACGGTCAGTTCGTGAGTTTCTGGGAATGCGGAGATCAGTTCTTGGTACGCATTCCACACCAGAATCCGATTCTGAAGTTGTTCAGAAGTGTAGACTTCGAGAAGATATTCACGACACCTGTAGAGGAATATTCACTATAAAGTTCCATTTCTCACTAACTTGTCAAGTTTCTCCTCATCTGAATCATCTCCATCCAGAATCGGAAGGATTCCGTTCAAAGAGTTTCTCAGATCGACAGCAGTCGGGCGAGAGCTGATCAGGTAGTCGATCTTTTGGCGGATGTCAACCGGATCGAAGTGGATCGTGTTCCGAATCTCGAGATAGAGTCCGAGACTTCCGACGACGGCGATCAGAGGGGCACCGCGGACTTGCATCGACTTGATCACGGCGAACGCATCGCAGACCCCGAGAACCGAGATGTACCGGAATTCGTGAGGGAGCAGAAGTTGGTCTTCAAAGTAACAGGTGTTTCATTTCCCTAAAATGTTCACTAACCCAGAACCTCCAGAGTTGCTCCATTGAAGATTAGAGAGTTGAGTCTGCGTGACTCATCAGCCAGAAACGAGTCCGGAATCGGACCATTGATTACTTTGTTCAGTTTCAGAAGCATTTCGGACGGAATATGTTGGCAGAGATGCAGAGAAGAGAATGTGGAGGAATGGGTCAAACGTACTTTCGTTTACGATGGAAAGATAAGATAAGAAAGAGCAGACACACAGTGTGCACAGAATGATCACTTATTGGAATTGGATCGTCGAATAGGCAAGCAATGTACAGTGTTGGTTGTTTTCTGGAGTGAAGGGTTTAGACAAGTTTTGGAAAATTGATTGCTACGTTTCGGAACCTTGGAAACTGGGTTCTAGTCTCTAAAAAACCAGCCGCAATTCGAAGGCATGCACATGGACGAGTTTTCAAGGGGAAACGACCGAGGTTTTCCCTCCGTGTAGTTCACTCGTACGACTTGCACCTTCATTACTTTTTTCCAAACTTCCAACAATAACAGCTTCACAATTCAATTAAAATATGAATATTTCGAAGCTAATAAACTCAAAAATCATTTTTCATCAAATCAATAGATCTCATTCTCTGAAAGTTCTAGGAATTGAAACCAGGTCAGTTCTAAATTTGAAAATAATAAATTCAAAGGTATTTGACTCCAGCTGTGACGACACTGCCGTCGCCATTGTAACAGAAGACAAAAAGATCTTTGCTTCCGAGCGATACACGGAACGATCCATTCAGAGGACTCAGGGAGGCATCAATCCGTCAGTTTGTGCTCAGCAGGTTCGAAAAAAATAAAACTCAAGCAATATGATAAAGTTCAGCATCGCGAAAACCTACCTCGTCTCATTGAAAAATGTCTCTCGGATTCTGGAACATCTCCAAATGACCTGGTTGCGGTCGCAGTCACAGTTACCCCTGGTCTGGTAATTGCACTGAAAGAAGGCATTTCTGCAGCCATCGGATTCGCGAGGTAACGTTTTATCTTTCAACTGTTGTTCAAAGTCCCAATTCAGAAAGCATAATCTCCCCCTGATTCCCGTCCATCACATGCGAGCCCATGCCCTTTCCGTTCTCCTCGTCAACGATTCTGTCCGTTTTCCCTTCTCGACACTTCTTCTGTCAGGCGGCCACGCGTTGATTGCTGTGGCGGAGAGTGCTGAACGATTCAAACTGTACGGTTGGTAAGAAAAACTGTACAAATGTGTAGAATGTTATTGTGTTTTCAGGACAGAGCATCGGCGGCAGCCCCGGTGAATGCCTCGACAAAGTAGCCAGACAACTCGGGAACTTAGGCTCTGAATTCGACAGAGTGCACCCCGGAGCAGCAGTTGAAGTTCTCGCTTCCAGAGCTTCTCCAGAGGGACATAATCGATATCCGATATTCCTGCCGAGTGTGCCAAAAGCTGATATGAACTTCGATCAGATCAAAGGCTCCTACTTGAACCTGCTAGAAAGATTACGGAAATCCAAAGACCCAGATGTGGATATTCCCGATTTCTGTGCAAGTCTTCAGGTACACGTGTCCTACTTTTTTACTTTCTTTCAACGTGCTATTTTTAGAGTACAGTAACCCGACACATCGCTACTAAACTACACGCATTCTACGAGAGTACTTCCGAAAACGAAGAGACGAGACAGACACAGCTGGTGATAGGCGGTGGGGTCGCTGCGAACAAGTACATTTTCAATGGTACCATCCTATCCAACATCTTCTCGATCCTTCTGTTTTCCAGCCATCTCGAAGCTCTCCTCGGCGCACGGCGTTTCCACGTTCTCAGTTCCTCCGTCCCTCTGCACCGACAACGCCGAGATGATTGCCTACTCGGGCCTTCTGATGCTGCTCGATCGGTCCGTGTCCTTGCTTCCTCTATAATTAACCGGTTCGTTGCAGATCGGAGGCAATTTGGCGTCCGGCCGACATCCCTGACACAATTTATGCACACGCCCGAACTGCCATTGGTGAGGAAAAACGAATGTACTTCGGAAATCGCTGAATTCTTTAGGCGACGACGCATCGGATGCGATTCCCGAAGTGCCACGTCGGAAGTTGGTGACGTCGTCGATTCACGGAGAAGAAAGAATACGGTTCCGGAATCTAGATGATTTCAAGAAAAGTAAATGAAGAATATTAAAATGCACTTTGTTTTATGTATGACAAAGAAGAACAAGCACAAGCAAAAAATAGTGGAGAAATCAAAGAGAAAAAACGAGATTCCGGGAAGATTTGGGGGTGATTTTGAAGTCATTGGCAGGCGGTTTGAGAACATTTTCAGGGGACTGGTCTCATAAAGGGCACAACTAGTAATTCATTGGGAGGGGTGACAAGAATGGAGAAGCTTCGTGAAGAAGGGAAAGATGGAAAGAAAGCCAAGGAGGGAAAGAGAGGGAGGAGACTATTTTAAAGCTGTATCACACATTTGTAGAAGAGTTATTAACAAGAAGGGTTCTAACTAACAGGAGATGTTCTTCGGACAGACGTGGGTCAGTATGTAGTCGGTCAGAAGCGCCGGAACCGTCGTGTTGTCGTCGTGGATGGCACGGAGGACTGAAACAAGATCCCTTGTTGATGAATGATCAACAATACAACATAATCATTTTATCATCTCTGATCATCAGCTGACTCTATCCCTCTTCTCATTATCCCATTACTCACTCTTGATAAGAGATGCAATGGACGCATTATCGATATGTTGATTGTCGTTGTACGGAATCGTCGCCGTCAAGTACTGCGGCAACTGGGCGGCATCGACCTTTCCGCCCTTCCGTTTCCGGTCAGTGGCAAAGACTCTCCGCTTGTTTTGGATGGCCAGCAGCAGTGAGATGAACGAGTTTTTCATTTCCTTCTCGTAGTCCAACTCGTCTCTGAAAAACACTCTTCTTGATGGGAACAAGCCTTATTATCGGGAACTGACCGATGCGCGAGCTCATCAACAAGACTCTCGTTGTAGACCCGAATCAGCTGCTCCATTTCGGCGCAGAGTGTCACCAATTTCGAGTAGGAGAGCTCTTGAAGATCTGAAAAACGGAGATGAGGAATTGTTGTCGACGGAGGCGAATTCGGAAAATGATTGGGTGTTTGTGAGTGTGAGACCGACTATTTTCGTGGCGAGAGACGATCATGCGGGCCCGGAAAGGAAGCGGGTCTGCAAATGCGCTCTAGCAATGTTTACCGCAAAGCACATTTGCATTTCTAAATAATCTATTCAACTGAAAGTGGCACAGAAAAGAACGGAATGGTGCAGAGGTTAGATTACAAATCTACTGTTTTTGTTAATATTGCAAGTGCGCTCTACAGAGGTGTATGATTAGTGTGTTCTCAGTGGAGCGAACTTGCTGGCGTGACGGTACGAACACGGGTAGGCAAATGCGCTCCACGGAACGAGAAAGGGCACAACATAGGGACAGAGACGAAAAGAAGACAAGAAGACTATATACCCGAGTGGAAGGTCGCCGATTTGGCTGCTGAATTGAGGAACAGAAGTTAGACGGTGTTGAAGTGGCGGAGGATCGGAAGGGGTACGGTAGGTGCTACGGTACCCGATCCGACTCCTCCATTCTCACAAAACCATGTTTCCTTATTGAGGAAGTCGTTATTGGAAAAGTTTGAAAACATGTTTTTGTGCTGTTATTACTATGGTAGAGGCCTATTTCTAACAGAAGCAAAAGAAAACTTACTGTCGGGATTACTGACGAGAGCCTGTGCACTGCGAAGTTTGATGTCTGCGTCCGAGGACTGGATCGAGGAAGGGAACGGGGAACGCATCGAGGAGTACATCGAGTCGACCGACTCCATCGTCCGGTCCGTCATCATTGAGCCAGTGAAGTCGCATGACTGCAAAAGCTCTTTAAGTCTTCCGGGATTAGTTTGACAAGCGAAAGTGTGTTTCGGCAGGAACAAGACACCGAATTCGGCTGTTCAGAGTAGTTAACTTCTTCTCACCTGAAGCATCTCGTCGATCTCTTCGATAACCTGGTCGGCAGTTTGTGGAGGCGTCTCTCCGCCAGTGTCTGTGGATCCGTGGTGCCCGATCATCTGATGAACGTCCATCTGCTGACGGAGCAAGTCTTCGTCGTCTGAGTTGGTCATGCTGCGGCGAGCTGATGAGTCGTCTTTCTGTAATTGAGGAGTTTGTGAAAAGATGTGTGATCGTTTATGTCGCAGGTGACTAGGAACCCCGTTCTCTCCGTTTCTTACATTTCAATCTTGTTTGGTCTGAAACCCGAACCCCTCCAAATCCGGACCAAACAACGAACAAAAAGAGGAAAAAGAAACACCGAAAGGATTGGAAACCCGTGGCTGGAAGGCGAATGAAGAGGGAGTATTTAATGGACACGAGACACACGTCGTCGTCTCTTTGGCCAGCATTCCGACGGGCTCCGACGAATCAATAGGAGAGAGCCAGAGGCGCGAGAAGAGAGACACGGCTAGATGAGCGGGGAAACAAGGAGGACGCCGACTTTGGTGGAAGCACGAAGAAGGCACAAAGTGAATAACAAGCAGGCATGGGAAGCGGCTCACCAATGAATCACTGTCCAGGGCGGCAGCCATCTTCTTGCAGATCGACGAGGTTCCGAAGTCCAGAGGCTGGATGTTTCCGAAGTTTCCGGTTAACGTCCACCAAGTTCTGAAAGTCACATGTCAATTGAGGGATCATTGGAGCGTGAATTGACAGCGACAGGAAACATTTTTGGGTCACCCGAAGTGTGTGACGTTGAAATTGAAATTTGAAAGTTCTTATCTTAACTATCCTATTTATAAGACTATCAGAAGGATGGTTTCTATTTACAGAATTTGAATCTCTTTGCGAACAACAACATCAGATTTCAGAACTTCAGCTTTTCAAGAAGTGTAACTTTCGTAATTAGTAACACCTGTGACAGCAACTTGACACCCGTACCACAACATACTCTCCCCAACCCTTCTCGAAAATTCCGAAAACTCACTGGCTCTCGTTCATCACTTCCTCCTGAGTGCGTATCTGCACCGGCGCGATGTCCGCCGTCGTCACTTCGTGGTCCTTCAGGCATGCCGCGATTTTCTCGTCAAAGTTACCGACAAGGTCCTGAAAGAAGCAACGGAAATGTGGTGGGAGCGAGTGACGCGAACCTCCAGGGACCCGGAGAACTCGTCGTGAAGACGTTCCTCATCGCTGCTGTTGCTGTTCGAGTGATGGTGCTTCTCGTCTGGCGAATGGCTGCAAGAACAAAAAGTTCAAGTACATACTTCGATGACTCCCCTCGTTTCTTGTTTCTCATCTTTTTAAAAACCTAAAAAGTGTACTACTTCTCCTCTGGGAGCCCTCAACTATAGATGCCATAATTAGATAATGTGCCTGTGTGCTGCACTAGCTTCTTCCGATGGCCCGGAGACCCTTCTAATTCTCGCAAGTGGCCTCTTCACGACACTTGCCCCCATCATCCTCATTGGATTGGTCCCGTTTTATGGGCTGTTCGCGAAGCGTAATAGGATTTATGAATGTGTCAGTAACACATTCAATGCGAATTGGGAAATGCATACCATATGGGAAGTACGACAAGCAGTGCCGGGATGTCACTTTTACGAGTTTTGATTGGAGGTTTTTGTTATTGGCCTAGCAGACAGCACGACTAGAGAAGCTGAGCACTCAACTATTTGAAAGAGTTTTGAGACTCACCTGCTCAGGTTCTTGTTACTGTCAATGTCTTCGTCGTCGCACGATGCCAATGGTATGTCCGGTACTCGCAGATCGGCGGCGTCCATTGCGATCTCTCCAAAACGCATCGAAACTTGTTAACTCGGGACGAAGAAGAATAGGAGTGAAAGGGTCGGGATGGAATGGGAAGGACGGAAAAAAGGCGGGAGGGAGAAGGCAAACTGACGACGTTGACGTCGAGAGAGAGGCAGAGTTGGAAGAAGAAAAAGGGAAAGAGCTGAGCAAGGCGACGAGAGAACACGGAGCTGGTGGCTCCGCCAAACTAAATGAATGTCCTCTGTGCCTCCGTCTTTCGCTTCTCTCCCTCTCTATGGCTTAACGGACGGCGATGAAGAAGAAACTAAGAAAACGACGAAACGGAGCCGCTCTCTCACCCTCTCTCTGCAGTAGTCAGTGCGCACTGCGCGAGAGGAATACGGCGACGGAAGACGCAGACGAGTCAACGGAAAACCGCATATGTATTGGATCTTTCTCTCTCTCCGGCTGTCCGCCAACCACCCGCCCAGTCGACGAGACACAATTCGAGTGTCAGTGTCGGAAGAGAAGAGAAATACGAAACCCCGGGCGCGTCTCCCACAAAGAAGAAGAAGAAGAAAACGAGGAATGTGAAACAAGTATCCGATGGGGGCGACACAGATGAGCTCATTTCTGCGACGCGAGAAACTGAGTGATTGATGAGACGAAAGCGCTGTGGAGTGCGCTCTACCGCAAAAAGATTAATTGTTGCGAAATTCTTCTGGCGAACGGCAAACGTTATAACGCTACAGGCGAGAGGGTATACTAGGGATTCCAATTTCCATCTAGGTTTCTGTCATCCGAATGTACATGTAGAATGGGCACTTTTGATTAACGACCGGTGGACATTGTTTCCGGTACTCTATATTTACCTTCACTTTACTAGCCAGCCCCACAACCAAAATGATCTATCTTGGTTCCTTACCCACTATTTCAAATAGCAGAAGTACACAACAACTTTGGTAGAGCGCGTTTGAACAGCAATGAAAGAAACATTACGAACCTCTCAGTACATCGAGAACATTCAGATCTGAAGTCCGCGGCAATCTCAAAGACCCTTACACTTTTTTGCCCCTCGGGTCCTTCGAAACACTCGTAAACAAAATGCCCCCATCCAATCGCAACACACGATTCGGTCCACTGCTAATTTTATTAGCAAAATTAGTCAAATAAACAAAACAACGGTCGGTCTCAGTTGTGTGTTTCGGAGCGAGATGTTGTTTGCGAATTGCAAAATGTTAGATTTCGTTTCGTTTCTCAAAAATCTCCCAGTTCGGAAGTTGGGTCACACGGCCTAGAACTGGAGTTGATCAGTCGAAAATTGCGAAAGGTGTGTCTCGTTTACAGCCAAATAATTGGGGGAATTTCGAAATTCTCTCGGACCGAGAGAAAACATGTTATTTGTTAGAAGCTCCTCATTAGGGGCGGTCTCGGATGGATGGATGTTCCGGCGGAGAGCACACGAATTGATGACATTCTAAAAAAGGAAGATGACTTCCAGCACTTTTTAGGATGGGTCTGATACTCTTAAAAATGAAAGTGCGCTCTACTGGAACTTCGGTGGAGCATCTTTGCACTGCGATAAAGAATATGTATAATAAACAAGTCAGGAAAGTAGTCAACAATAAATACAAGTCTCCTTCCTTTTCCTAAGCCCAAAAAAGAGAGGAAAGCGGCGAAAACTTGTGTTTATGTCATAACAATGAGTGATTTATGCCCTTTTCTGGGCAGTTAGCAGTTGGAAAATGGGCGTGGCTTGGCTTCGGAAATGGGAAATGCTTTCGTTTTCGCACCTGTTAAAGTGGACTCTTGCTCGGCGAGCAACCAACAATTTAGTGTTGACAATATGCTGCGTGGACTGGTTAAACTAAAAGAACAACAGAGAAAAGAGAGAGCCGAGTGGACAAATAACTCAGTAGTGTGCACTTTCTCTAGTCGACAAATTCAATTTTTTGGGCCCGAATTCGGAAATTTTGGGAGATAAAAGGGAGTGGTTAATGGGAGGGAAAGGGATGAAAGAGAGAGTTGAGTAAGTATCGAAGTGGTTAGAAAACACGGAGACATTCGAGAACATGGCACAGTTCTATAAGATTTATTAATCAAGTAAGCTCTAACATCTCATGATCTCTTGTCAGCTAATCGGTTTTGAATTCGAGTGGAGACTGTCCGAGTGGAGTTTTCTGAAAATGCGTTTAAACTCACAATCAGAAAAGTTTAGAATACCTGATGTACAGAAAATTCGCGCCAATCAAAGCCACCACAGTAGCAGCCAACACTCCCAACATTCGGTTCTTTCGTTTTTCACGCAGATATTCTTCTTCTGGATCTCTGAAATGCCACAGAACTGTTAGATCTTCCATTCAATCATCCTAACCTGAAATGCGAGTAAACTGTAGTCTTGGCTTTCTTCCGTGCATCTGGAATCACGTCGGCACTCCATTCGGCTCGTTGAGCATTCCTCCGTTGCGATGACATTTGCCGTGTTTTGACTGTCGCCTGCGAGAAACTCTCTTCGATTCAAGAACATTTCCACTGCTTACCTCCATGAGGAACCCTCCTTCCCTGCTGTTCGCCATGTCATATTCCCTTCGTTTCTCTTCATTTCGCAGCACATCGTACGCTTCCTTGACCAGCATGAACTGTTCCGTGTCCGATTTCGCAGTGGTCCATCCGACACGACTGTCTGTTTTCGACTTCCGCGACTGATCAGGGTGCAGCTGTAACACTACACTGATTGGCTTACTGATATCGCTTCGAGACCTGTTTCGTCTTTTCTAGGAACGCATCCCTGATCTGTTCCTTCGTCGCCGTCGCCGGGACTCCGATTATTTCGTAATAGTTCTTGCGGGTGATGTACGAAGCGAGTAACCGTTTTTGAATCAGTTGGTTCATAAAATTTGCAGATCCTGAACCAAGATGATTGGTGCTTCATAATCTGACCTTTAAGAAATCTAAATCTCGGTGAGAAAACCGTAATCAGATTTAGTACTTCCATTCGAGAACATGGTAACAGTTCATATGCAAATGAGTTAAAGCACAGACGAGTTGGACAAGAAATCGGAGTGACACTCCGAAGAATCACAGGAAAATATGATACAGCGGGCTGATAAAACTTTGAGAAGGAAAGATTATAGCGGAGGGATTTTGGTGAACACGTTGACAGTTCCCAGGAGCCAGTCTCCAGCACTGAAACTGTTCATGAATAGGTGGATGTTGATGTTGATGTACATGGAAAAGAGCACTGAGAGGACTGAAACTTCGAAGAACGGGAAGTCGAAAATCGAGAGAGCAATCTGGATGAAGAATGAGCCGGAGATAGATGTGATAATTAGGAAGACGAACATGGTGATGGGAGGGAAATAGTACACATTCTGGAAGGAGTAGAGGACAAGTTGGAAGAAGTTGGAACAAATTACGAAGCAGGAGAAGTAGATGACTTCGGTGTCAAAGTTCAGGGAGAAACAGGCAAAAGACAAGAAAATGGCAAGAAGGTGAAGAAGGAAAGTGGGGAAAATTAGAAGAAGGGACGGAGGATGACGGAGTCCTTCGACGACGGAAATCAGGATTCTGGAGATGATCGGGAGCGGGAGGAAGATGTAGATCAGCCGGTACTGCTGCACGAATTCACGGACTCCGGGGGTGATGAACAGCATCATGTTGCCTGAAAGATCGGAACTTGAATGTTCTGACATGTTTCTATTGATTCTCCAAAAATAATATTTTTCTGATGTTTGTCAATAAATAAAAGTTTTCAGCATTCTCACCGATCGCATAGACGAGAAATATGGCAGTCAAGACTGCGAACACCTTCCGCGAATACACCATTTTCTTGCGTGTGTTCGTCGATCCGACTGCCATTTTCAATCGTCCGCCGTCTTCCGGAATCATCGATTCGTCGTCATCGTCGATTAATAAGCTACTCATCTGGATGAGATAAGGTTAGTGATAACACAGTGAACATTCTTGAGTTAGTATTTTGTTAGGTAAAAACCACAAAGTCATTAATCGATTATTTGAGTGGATGTTTGAGAAAGTACACAATTTATCACTTGTTCCAAAATAATTTAGAAAGAAATATGAATAACAGATAGGAGAGGCCATCGGGAAAAGACAAAACTGGTTTGGGCGAATTTACATGATATTCAGCAAGCAATTACTGGGTTTCTGGCTTCTTGTAGATGAGATCGTAGTGCCCCGGGCGGTAGAGCAGAGTGATCTCTGGCTCGATCGGAACTTCACTTGGAATGTCGTAGTGCCATCCGCCATTAGGAGCTGCCGATCGGTCCATGTACTCGATGCGGACGCGGGTGTCGGCTGCCTTGACGAGAGCCATTATGGCAAGATGGTCCGCGTCTTTCCACATTGCCTCGATTTCTGTCTCGCAGTATTGTGCAACGGATAGTCCCTCATCGATGAATGGAGCGTACTCTTCAGAGTGAAGCTTCAAAAACCCGGAAGTGATAAGCCGGAGGAACATCAAGAGATAGTTGGCAGTGTTGTCGTCGTTGAAGTCTTCGAACAACTTTCGCTCATCAGTTTTTCCACTTTTGATGGTCTCCAGGAAGTCGATGAAGAACTCTCCAAAGTCGGAGGTCGTCCAGTCTGGGAACCCGAGCTTCACAAGTTTATTGATCCATTCTCTGCAGTCAGTGATGAACTTTTCGAGTCTCTTTCGGTCTTTGATCATGATTTCGATGAGTCCGACTTGAATCGCACGATAGAAACAGTTCCCGTCGCCTCTGATTTGGCGAATGTCGGAGTACGTT
This sequence comes from Caenorhabditis becei, assembly GCA_900536315.3. NCBI lineage: Eukaryota > Metazoa > Nematoda > Chromadorea > Rhabditida > Rhabditidae > Caenorhabditis > Caenorhabditis becei. The sequence continues at coordinate 665,379 of LR539376.1, forward strand.
TCGGCGAGTTCCGTTGCTTTTTTGTAGAACGGCTGAGAAATATCGTTATCGTATCCGGCAGTCAACATGATGATTGGGAGCTTATCACCAACCAGTGGCATCGATTTTTGCTGAAAATTCCAATATTTTTTTCATTTAGTTTGAAACTTGTTGCCTACCTCATCCTCAATTCGCTTCAGTTGCTCTTCCTGCAGTGCAAGCTGGTCTTCGCCGGTAGTGGATTGTGGCTGGTTTTCATCGGCTTCTTGAACCATTTTGATCTGTAAATTGCAAAAGCTTACGAGAAAGAACGCGGATCCAAAGAAGAAGGATAGATTTATGTGAAACGATTTTGAAGTATGTCATTCAATTATGACAAACATGATAAAAGTAGAAGATGACAACAACAGTGGAAAAATCGCGGTGCAGCGAAAATTTAAAAACAAAATTATCTGCGAACACTATGACGACAACTTGCACAGAAGATTACGGTTTGCGAACCGTAATATTTTTCTTTTTTCTTTTTTTGTGTTTTTAATTTCGCGAACGAATTCGTGCGATCACGTTTGTCCAATCATTTTTTTTGCAAAAGTTTAGCTCATATTTTTGATACCTGATTGACAAATTTAGTTGCAAACTTTATATAGCTTATTGCGCATCTACCTTGAAAACTGTAAAAATTCTTCTGAAGAAAGTAGTTTGAACTGTTCGTTCCATTATTTTTTTATTTTAAGAAGATTCGTTTTTTCCTAAATTAAGAGTAACCGAACCAATTCAACAAAATTTGGTTCTATTAGAATACTTCTAGATCAGCTGAAATCAAATTCAAAAAAGTTGAGCGAGTAGATGATAAAATTGATATTTAGTTTAGGAAAAGCCCACGTGCCTGGAATATTTCCGTCCCGAAAAAAAGCGATGAGTGCGTGCCAACTGCCCTCGTCTTGACGCACTTTCGGTGCACTGTCACACTCAAAACGCGTCATGCTGCCAAGGACCGGTCCTCGCGTCCTCGGCGGCGGCTCCCATCATCTGGTCAGCCTGCGCGCATACTTCGCCCGCACCGGAATTCGGTGTGCTCGGCTGAGAGTTGTTCTCCTCTTGATGTTTGTTTCTCTTTTGCCTCTATCAGTTGACTCGAAAGTTTGTCTCTTCGTTATTTTCCTTCCCCGAAGACAGACACAAATCCGCAGCCCGTGAAGCACTGCTCATTTCCATTGTTTTGTGGAAGCTGCTGCTGGTGCGCCGCGCTCTGAAGAAGGAGGCTAGCCGGCCAGCCGGCCGGCCACACACAATTTGGGAGAGGACAGCCCCGGGCAGACTCCCGAATCGATAATTTTCTCAAGGGCATCACGGACACCCCCAGCCACCCCAGCAGTCACCACCACTTTTCCTCTCGCGCCCCCTCTTTGTTCTTTTCTCTCACGCCGCCTGTCTCAACTTTTTTCGAAATCAAAGTTTCGTAACGGATGCCATTCGAAAGGAATGTCATGTCGTCAAAGTGTTACGGTTATGGCAATTACAGGTAGAAAGTGAAATACTTTCACTCTGAAACTCTCTCCGTTCTCTCGTCACCTTTCCGGTTTCATTGTGTTTTCCGCTCGGAGAAGCCTTACTTTCCCGTGAAGACTTATTGTTTTTCAGTCGAATTCCCTTCTATTCTCTTCAATTCCCTTCTGTTTTCTGAGTTTTCCGAGTCTCGACTAGTGCCGAAATCTCATTAACTTCACTGACGAACTCTCTGTTTTTTGTTTTTCAGCTCCCCGCCATTCTTCATTCTCTTTCAAAATATGCCCGTTTTCCCCAATTATATCTTCTTTCAGTCAGCTCATGAGGGAGTTCAAGGTGGTCGTGCTAGGCAGTGGCGGTGTCGGAAAGTCGGCTTTGACGGTCCAGTTCGTCAGCAGCACTTTCATCGAGAAGTATGATCCGACGATTGAGGACTTCTATCGAAAGGAGATTGAGGTTTGGCTTCTTTTTCGAAAAAATAAGGGATCATGAGTTACGCAACAACGCGTCTTTTGTGTACTGTGATCTTGAAAACGAACGCGAGAATAATAAAAAAAACGATGATTCATCCAAAAGATATAAATCTCTTTTGTGTTCCAGGTCGACGGACAGCCATCAGTGCTCGAAATCTTGGATACGGCTGGAACGGAACAGTTCTCTTCGATGCGGGATCTCTACATCAAAAACGGACAGGTAACCTAGAAAACCTGTTTTTCACACTATAAACTTTGTGTTTTTTTTCAGGGTTTCGTCGTCGTTTACTCGATCACCAGCCAGCAGACGTTTCACGACATTCGGAACATGAAGGAGCAGATCGTCAGAGTAAAGGGATCGGAGAATGTGCCGATTCTGTTGGTAGGCAACAAGTGTGATCTTTCACATCAGAGACAAGTCAGAAGCGAGGAAGGACTCGCATTGGGTAAGTATTTTTGATTCGAAAAACGTTGAGAAGCCTAACAGTGCTAGAGTTCTGAAAAGTAAACAATTTGTGTGTGGAAGTGCACAAATTCAATAAATTCCGAACTTTGGACTTTTGGATTCGGAATCAGATTTCCAATTTTTAAAATAAACAAATCACATAAAAAGTTTTGCCCTTTCGCCGTTTGAAAAGTGCAACTGCTTTTGAGCTTCTGCTCTGGTTTCCAGAATCGGAAATTTCAAAAACAAAATGTTCTTCCAATTCTCAAAAAACCCGTTTCAGCGGAAAGCTGGTCATGTCCATTCACCGAGTGTTCAGCCAAGAACAACCAGAACGTAAACGTGACGTTCGCCGAAATCGTTCGTGAAATGAACTACGTGCAGAGCAAATCGCGTCAGAGCAAGACGTGCTGTTCGCTCATGTGATCCTTCCCAGTTTCCGACTCTCCCCGTTCATGATCTTTCCCTGATTAACCCCCTGACGATGCAGATTCACTTGTGTCTTCGGTTTCCAATTCCCATCCCCCATTTTTTCGACGTGAAACACGATTTGTAGATTTGTTTACGGGCTTCTCTCCTCTTTTTCTTTTTTTCGAATATGAATACGCTTCAATTTCCCCTAACTTCCCCTGATTTGCATGACTCCTCCCCCCACATCCACTCACCCCAATGTTCCCCAATTTCGTGTGCTATAACATGATGAATCGGCTATTTTCTGATGGTTTTTTAGGTAATTCTGTGTATTTTCACATTCTTCATCCCATTGTTCACCTTTATTTACTAACCTAATAAATTAATTGAAACATTTTCAAAAAGCCACATCACAGTTAGAAATTGGATTATTCTTAACAGTTTTGAGAGAGAAAGGAGATCATTTAGAGCAAGAAGTAGGTCACGGCAGGGACGGCGACTGCGAAAAGAGCCGAGAAGGACGTGGGACTCGAGTTACAGTAATCCCCGGTGCACGTGTAGCACTGACCAGTGCCTCCTTGCGCCTGGCAGTTGGTCTGAAGACAGGTTACTGTAGAGTACGGTAGAGCGCACTTACCATGAGAGTCGTGCACGAGACGGGCGGGTTCGCCGGGTCATTGCATCCCTTCGTGGTTTGTTTGACTGAAAAGGAACATTCTGATAGTGATATCTTATCAGCACCACTCACATTTCTTCGGGTTGTTGATCTTGCAATCGAACTTCATGCACTGGTAGACGTTGGCCGGACAGGCTTGGGTGAACACGTTCGCGATGCTGTTCTGAACCCAGCAAGTCGTCGATTCTGAACAGGGATTTGATTTGTTCGATGTGATGGACAGTACCCTACCGTAGCTGGGGATCAGGACGGCGAGGACAAAGATCCACAGAGCGAGTTGCATTGTTTCTTTGAGGAAGAAGAGAATTCGAAAATTCGGAAAACGAGAAGAAGAAAAAGAATGAGAAGCTGTGCTGGCTGGGAGCCCGTTTTAAGGGGTCCGTCGGCGCGTCGCTTCGTTTCCAATGGTTTCGGCTCTCCGCTTCGCAAAGTTTCCAGGCGACCGAACGAAAATACTACGAAATTTACGACAATTTTTGTGTGCTTTGTGTCCATTTCGAGTCGTCCGCGAATGTATAACGAAAAGTGGAGGGTGCGGCAGGGAGAAAAGATCACAAAAACGGACGAGAAGACGTCTGGAGGCATGGAAACTGTTGGGATGGACGCTTTTTGTGGTTTCGTTTTATAGAATTAGAAATGAGGAGAAGAGATGTTTGGAAGAGATGTGTGTCTGTGTCTAGGGATCAGCGGAACATCGGAAGGAATGACCGGTCAGAACAGTAAGAAGTTTGGATCTGAAACTACATAGAGTAACAGTAAAACTATTTCAGATGCAGGTTCACTTGGAGGTTCTTGATGAAAAAATGCACCAGAATAATCAGTGTCCATCGTGTCGTAGCACTCTCTGAAACAACAGCGAACCATCCATCTTGTCTTTTTCTGAGGATACGATTAGGGGTTTTGAGGAAACGGAGGATCGAGGAAATGAGGAAGATTCCTGACAAAACGGCAACTGCCGTTCTGTTCCTTTTTGGAAAAAAATAACGAAAAATTAACAGAACGGCAGTTGCCGTTTCGTCAGAAATTGAAGATAATTTCCAAAAATCAACAGTAAGAAGTTGGGATCTGGAACTACATAGAGTAACATTCACTATTACAGATGCAGGTTTCCTTGGAGGTTCTTGATGAAGCAGTGTACCAGAATCATCTGCATCGGGTCATGATCCTCTCTGAAACAACCGCAACCCATCCATCTTATCATTTTCTTCATTTCCTTGATACTCCGTTCCCTCAAAACTCCTAATCGTGTCATCCCCAGAAAAAAAGAAATCGAGCCGTAATTCAAATCATCGAGAGTGGAGGCGTCATTAAATCGAGATGACTTTATCATGTTCCCACTCTTTTTCACATTCGAAATAGCATGACAGCTGGAATTGAGAGTTTCACTGCGTCAAAAAGCATTTCGACATAAAAGTAAAGTTGGATCTGATTGCATGACTCTCAAACTTTTGCGATTTTGTGTTATGTTTCTAATATGATACGTTGTTCTTATGTACATATGGAAGGTTGACTAAATGACAAGTTGAGAACTAATTGTTGTTTACTATTGTTCCGAATACTTCAAACGAAACATGTGCTGGTTATCTTCGTCAATCCAGTTTTCAATTCGTTAGAAGTGCAAGGACCCAATGCACCTCTTACTGATCTGTTGAGTCCTATCCGATTCTGCAACTAGTTCCTCCTCATTTCTTTTTGTCCAAAGAGCACCCTCGATGTTGACACCGCCCATTGTTGCTCTCTCTAATTGGCTCTCATCAAAGGCACGAAAAAATTGGAGCGCACCGCACAAATTGGCTCATGTTTCGAACAATTGCAGACAATCCCGCGGTCCCCATCCCATTCGTTTCGTTCTTTTGAATAATTGTTTGAGAGATGATTCTGAAAAGATTTGTTGATGAAGAAAGCATGTTTCGCATCAAAGAATGTGAATGGTGCATTCGACGGTGATTAGGTATTCAATAGAGAGAAACGGAAATAGGCAAACATCATCTGCCCTCCTCTTCCCATTTTCCTGATTCTTCTCCTCTTTTCTTCCGTTTCTTCTTCACTTTGACCTCACAGAAGGATCACAAATCAGGGGAGTTCCGTGAGAAAGTACGCCCCATTGACAACCTTTTGCATTGGGGCGTGGATGCATCTTCGTCTAGTTATGCATGAATTGAAAACGATAAATGACGGAATGAGCAGTGAAGTGTGAACGAATACGAATGAAACAATACACACGGGCTCAGTTATTCTGGATCTTTCAAGATCAAAAATGCCTCCCCGAATAGGAATAAGCTACAGTAACCCCTCCACATCTGCACTCGAGCATCTTGTTGTTCCGAAAGCGATGTCTATTCCACTTGTCACGGACCAACAATAAAAAGTGCACTGCCACGTCATCTCGTCTTCCCAACTCATCAGCCCAGTCAGTCACATCATCCATCAATTGAAACATTTGATGGCAAGAAAAATGGCCCAGATGAGGGCAGTATCCGAATGGAAATGAGAATGAAAAACGAAACGTCAATCATCCTTCCAGACCCCTTCCTCTTCCCCCTTTTTTGCCTCTTTTCATCCGATTTTGGCACTCAATCCATCCGTTTTCGGCCAATGTCTCATGTTTCTCGAATTTCTCGCGCACATCGGACCCCTCCTTCGTCTGTTTTTCGGCTCAAAATTCACATTCTCAAAGATTCTTCTTTTTTCTAATTTGGGCTCTTCTTCAAATGACTTTCTCTTTCTGATTGTCTTGGTTTGCTGAAAGTTGTTCCGATCGTCATGGAGACACTCGAAGGGTTCTTCTGACGTTGCTGAGGCACTAATCGGATTGCTCGCAAGAAGTTTTACGGAAACTCATTTTTTGTTAGTTTGGTTTTTTGGAAAAGGACTGGACTTGATGTTCTGAATCGCAGTTTGCAGAAAGCTTCATCTGAATCAAGCACTAGGCCATCAAGAGTTACAGGGAAGCTCTACAGTAATCCAGTATTTCCTGCACTATCTCCATTCAGCTAGTCACATCTTGCATTCTCATCTGAATCCTTCTTGTTTTGCGCCGCCCTGGTCCTCCGGATGACCGATAGTTCTCCTGGGTGCAATTGGAAAGTCATAAGTTCCTTCTGTCGTTTGTTTTGCCTCTTCTCCCGGGGACCTCTCATTTGTCTTGTTTCGTCATGAAAAAACAGAGTGACATGGCATGCAAAGTTTTAGGTTTCCCCCTCATTTTCCACATTTTCTACGTGCGAATCCAGAGTTTCCGTTGGAGGAAAGGTCAGAATCCGATGCGCCTGAACTTTCATTCGGATCTTCCGCAGGTCGTTCTGGTTGTTTCTGCAGAGCACATTTGCATACTGACCTCATCTCGGTGAGCTGATTGAGATGCATCATCGTTTGACCTGAAGAGCTCTTGACACAAAAAAACGGGCTCAACGTCTTCAATTTTACATTTCCCGCCATCATTTCCTTCGCCGCATCACTCCTTGTTTTCTCGTTTTTCCCGTTTCGTGTCATCAGAAATTTGTGAAAATTTTATGAGGATTCTTATATTTTCCGGGTAGAAATTGGGCGAACACAAGAGAAAGATGGAGCAGTTTCGTTTGATTGTCACAGGAAGATTTCGCGCGTTTTGGCCGAATATTGACGGATATGTGTGAATGACAGACGGGCGGGACGAAGAAAAAGAAGAAGAGGACCCATATCTTTCTCGTTCTTTTTTTGACGCAGATTCACCCAGTTTCCGCTTTTTTCATTGAGTTTTGGAGGGGTCTTTGGGAGAATATTTGACTGACTAGACTACAGTATGCCTGGGGATCCTTGAAGTAGCCAGGGCTGTTCCAATGTTCTTGCACATGACTATTCCATCTTTCTAAGCAACATCTTCTGAGCTCAGAAGTCTGCGACGTATTCCGAAGAATCCCTTGGAAGCTATGAACTTGAAGTTCCAAGCTACCGTAACCCGAAGAGTTCACTACAAACAACACCTTCCACCATCAAGCATTTCTCGAAAAACGCGTTAAAATCAAATTTGTCTTCTCTCATAAAAATTGAATCTGAAAACAACAGCATTCCGAGAATATCCGTCACTTTCAAAACTTATTTACCCGAGTGAAAGTTCGAATTTTCCGTGTTCCTCAGAGGACACCTCTGCCACATCAATCATTCCACCTAAAAACTTCTGGTCATCTTGGATTCGAAGAACCACTTGGGTATTCTGCAAAACACCTACTCTCGTGGGCCCATCTTCTGTCGGCCGCGTCAAATTCAATTCCCCTTCTTTTCGTTCCCATTCTTCACAAATTCAGGTGTTCCTTCTGCTCCCTTTCTCCATTTTTCTTTTCTTTAACATCATCATTGCGCAGGTCAAATATGCTAATCCTCCTGCCCATCACCATCATTTTTTGTGCTTTCGTCAGCGGAATGTAGTGCTAGAACCTCGGAGAATCACAAGATTCTCTTCTCTTCATAACCATCGTCATCTCCTTCTCATTCTGCAATTCCTGTTGAAATGGAAGTATGGAATTGGGAGACTTCTGAAGCCGGAGGCTGTTTGTTTTGGGCCTCATGCACACAGACACACGCAGAAGAAGTTAGATGATGAAGAAGAAGTTTTCATTATTCGGCGCGCTCGCTTACTCAATCCGTGGTTCCTTTCCCTTCTGCTTCCCCATTTATTCTCTCGGAAGACTGAAAATACACAGAAAGTCATGCTGAAAACGCACGGGCTCAGAAAACGGAGCACAATGAAGAGGTACTCAATCGCTTATTTCTTCTTCTTTTTTTGTTTTCCTCCAACTGGTTTTTTGATTCTCTAATGGAGTCCGGATGAGGAATGTCTAGGGACACGTGTGCTTCCCGTTCCGGTTATCCTTCGAGGAGTCAGGTGTTGACCTAAATATTCGTCCGACTAATCCGTTTGTTGATTGTGTCTGACGATAGGGATCGAAATGTCATTTCAAGCACAATCAAAGGTTTCTGATCATCTTGATTCTTATGGATTTCAAGACAAAACGTCAGAACCTTAGAACAGATATGGATTGGAAAACCGGAATCCAAGGTTCTAATCCTATTAGTGACCCCATCTATTCGAGGGTCCGGGAGTAGACTGAACCCTTTGATCCTATCTTCCATTCCCTTCCTCCGCTCCTTTTCCCCATCTCAATTTCCAATTTCCAGGCGCGCAATGTCGACCACAGTGTTGGAAATGTCGACGACGCGTGCCGAAATCCGTTCGGTGCTCGTCAAACACTGGCGTTCACTGGACAAGGCGCGCCTCCACACCATCCACCTGTGGCTTCTGCTGTACGCGGCCGCCCAGATCTTCATCGAGTACTACTTTTCCGAGGTCTACGCTGTTTTGATGTTAGAAGCCGAGGACCGGCCGCAGTCCAAGGAGAACCATGAACGTGTGAGTCAGCGGAAAGATTGAATTTCCCTCGGGCAGAAGCGGTTTCTTTCTCACGGATTGTTTGTTTTCAGGTCAAAAAATGGTCGCCATTTTGTTTTTACGCTTCCATATTTTTCATCGCATATCTCATAATTACGTGTTTTGCTATTCGGATTCGACAACCGGTCAGTTCTTTGTGTTCCAGTCATCTTCAGACGAACATCCAATTTACAGAAGGAAGGCATCGGATTGGTGCTTGTCTCCCTTTCTCTTTGCGTGCTTCTTCCCGCTTTCTCCTGGATTCTTCATCTTCCCGTTGTCATTTTTGTCAGTCGGGAACGCATTCACACGAATGAACACGACCATTCCGCACTTTACACAAGTCTTTGCATTGCCTCAGGTACCCCTACCACTTCCACTTCCTCCTACAAAAAGTCTCGCCTACAGTAATCCAGTTCTTCATCCTGCCACGTCATCGACGCATCTTCTTCGTCGTCGCCGCCAGTTGGATCGTTGCCAATTTCCTTCTCATTGTGGCAATCAACTACGATGCTCTGCAGGCCAACACTCTCTTTCTTTGCTCGGTGAGCTGCCAAAAAACATTCGGAAAACGAAGGATCTTTCAGTGTCTTTCACTATTCCTCAACCAAGTAATCATTGCCATTGTGGGGGTTGTGGCTGATTCGAATGAAGCCGGGAATCGGGCGGAGATTGCGAAGAAACTCACGGAAGCAGTGTACAGAAGGACAGAATTGGAGACGTTGAAGGACAGGCAGGAGCAGTTGTTGTTGTCAGTGATACCTGCTTATCTAGCTGATCAAGTCAGTAAGAGTATAGTTCAGTCAAGCAGTACGGGTACAGGACCAGTGAAAACAGGGTCAAAGAACCATAAACTGTTTCATGATCTTCATGTTCAAGTGCACGACAATGTCAGGTGGGGGATTCCCCACTACCAATTCAAGTGCCTCTTTCAGTATTCTGTTTGCTGATATTGTTAACTTCACTGTCCTGGCTGCCCAGTTGACAGCCAAGGACCTCGTTCGAACCCTCAATGAACTCTACTCCAAGTTTGATCGAGATGCCCAACGCCTCCAGTGCATGCGTATCAAGTTCCTCGGCGACTGCTATTACTGTGTCTCCGGAATGCCAGTGAACAGACCGAACCATGCGGATATGTGTGTTGTCATGGGGCTCGAGATGATCAACACTATCAAGTGAGCTCCTGGACTGTGCTCTCGAACCTTCTGAGTTTCAGACAAGTCCGAATAGCCACTGGAGTCGATGTGAACATGAGAATCGGAGTTCATACTGGTTCAGTTCTCTGTGGAATCATGGGGCTTCGGAAGTGGCAGTTCGACATCTGGAGTGACGACGTCACCCTCGCGAATCACATGGAGTCAGCCGGAGTACCTGGAGCAGTTCACATCACAAAGTCTACCAAGGACATGCTTCTCGGGGATTACTGTATTGTAGAGGCAAAGTGAGTTCACGTGAATATTCAGATGTTTTTTACGTTTGTTCAGCACCGACGATCCTCATGTGGTTTCCTACGGCAAACCAACGTATCATATCCTCCCCGACAAGACATCAGCCATCGAGAGAACCGCATCTATCTACAGGAACAGTCGCTTATCAACAAGTCCTGCTCTCCAATCCAGAATGAGCATGAAGGCGAAGGTGTCGAAGATGGTCGAGTTCTGGGGAGCCGAGACTCCGTTTGCGAACTTCAACAAGAAGAAGCTGTCGGCGTCGCATGATCCAACTTTGATAACTGTGAGTTCCAGCTGAATCGAGTGCCTCCAAGAACTAATTCCAGGATGAAATAGCTCGTCGGCCAACGTACATGAACACAATCCCGTCAATGACTCTCATCGAAAACAACCTGACAAACTTCTCATTCAACAAGTTAGTCTGCCCATTTATCCTAAATCCAGATCCTTTCCAGTATCAACTCAATGTTCAACTGCGAACTGCCAACAATACCTGCCTCTCCAAAACTTCTCTGGCCATTCAGCAGGAAGTCTATCACCTGCAACCTCTCCGACTGCGTGCTTCTTCTTATCGTCAGCATCCCTTCTGCTCTTTCCAATCTTCTCCTCTGCGCCCTCTACTGCCCGTGAGTCAGTCAAAGCCAACTCTTTTCTGAAGGTTTCATCTAGATCCGACGTGCTCCAACAGATTTCTCTCCAACAGTTCTTCACAATCATTGGTCTCGCCATGCTCTCCCTTTTGGATCGCGCCTGTTCTTATGCTAGACCTCTTATCACAATTGTAGCTTTCATTCTCTCCTCATGCATTCCAATCGGACCACATGTGAGTTCCCATGACTTTGACAAACCTCACTGTTCCCTATCCAGATAATCATCAAAAAGTCCAAACTCGAGGGAGTCATGGCCTTCAACTCGCTGATCTTCCTGCCCAGTTGTGTCAGTCACCTCGTCTCCGTCTTCATCCTCTACCGCCTACCGTACTCCCATCGTTGCTTCCTTTTCTTCGCCGATTTCGTAATCTTCCAAGTTCTCCTCTCTTTGTTCCCAGCATACGGAGCAGAAGTATACGTTGGATACATGGGATATCACCTCTCGATTGTCTCTATCAGCCTATCACTCCTAGTGGTTCTTCTCTTTTTCATTGACTGGATCGTAAGTTTTCTATCCCCAATTAATCAATCCTTCTTATTCCAGACGAACTACGAGCGCAAACGGGAAAGTGCTTGCCACGTGTCCTTCCAGAACGAAGAGAGAGACGTTGAGACGATGCAGGACATCAACAAGATCCTCATCGAGAACATCCTTCCCTCGAGCGTCGCCGCCAAGTTCCTCTCGCCTGATCGAGCGGTCAATGTAAGTTTTCGAGAAGAAACAAACAATTGGAAGCAGACTGCAACGCGAATTTGTCATTAACAAACAGTTCGTGAAATCGGTTACTCATCTATCAAATAAACCAAATAGTTTCAATCTCCGATAAGTACACTTGTGATAACGGGAACTGATAGCTGACAATAGTGAATAACTCGACTAAACTATGTGTAGCATAATGGAATTCTTTAGGAACTCTACGCACGTCAGCACGAGAATGTATGTGTCATGTTCGCCTCGATTCCCAATTTCAAGGACTTCTGGAGTGAATGGGACACGAATCGGAAGCTGGAATGTCTCCGACTCCTCAACGAAATCGTCTGTGAATTCGACAAGTTGCTGTCGAAACCAAAGTTTTCGAGTGTCGAAAAGATCAAGACGGTGGGAAGCACGTACATGGCAGCAGCCGGGTTGAACGAGAGTGAAGCGGATTATGACGACGTGAGTGGAGCACTCATTGGAATAGTCAATATCAGAGAGTTTTCAGATTTACTTTGAGAAACAGAGCTCTGGAAAGTTCAACAACAACCTCCGTCACGGGAACATGGCCTTCCGAAATGCCAATCTCATGATCGAGTTCGCACTGGCCATGTCCCAAATCCTCGACGCTCTCAATCGAGATTCCTTCCAAAACTTTGAACTTCGCATCGGAATGAGTGTTGGTCCACTTGTAGCAGGAGTCATCGGAGCTCAGAAACCACAGTACGACATCTGGGGAAACACTGTGAACCTGGCGAGCCGGATGGATACCCACGGGGAGCCACGGAAGATCCACGCGACGACGGACATGGGAAAGATCCTGCAGGCGGGCGGATATCGGGTGCAGAGCCGGGGAAAGATCAGGGTGAAGGGAGTGAAGGTGAGGAAGCGGTTCAGAGGGGGAATAGTATAACTAACCGGCGAACCGACCTACTTTTATGATTGATCGATCTGCTAATTGCGCTTGTGAACTTTTGTTCCGTGTTAGTTTTGAGAAACTAGTACGGGGAGACATTGGCCTACAAACAACGAAAGTTTCTTTGCAGGAGCCGATGGAGACATTCCTGATCGAAGTCGACTCGAAACGGAACTCTTCTGTTTCCGGGGAGCCGAACCACAACAATAACAATCACAGTACTCTGTAACTTGCCTCCCTGCCTTCTGTTTGTATATTTTCGATAAATATGTGATTTCTTGGGGTACACATTGGAACATTTCGACACGCGGAGGGAGTGTGGCGGAACTAGAGACGCAGGCACAATCTCTTTCACGCAAGATTATGAGAACACAGTAGCCGTGTCGGCGCGGAGATACAAAGGGCAAACATACACTTTATATGGACAGACACATTTCGTTCCCGACTCGCATTTCGAAACTTCTTACTGTATACCGGGAGGACCACCGGATGACTGGCTAATTGACGGTTCAAACCAATTATCCTGTCTGTTTCTCTCTTTCTTTCGGATCGGCTGTAGTCAGGGGATACTTGATTTGTTTGCGGCCGCGCCTCTTCGAGGTTTCATCTCTGGACATCCTAGATACGATCTTCCGTCTCTATTTCTCTCACATCTCCTGGATTCGTCATGGATTCTGGCAGGGTGTGGAACTGACAAATAGCAACACACAGTCTCGATCTGATACCCTAAAAAACCGTTTCGCTTTTCAAATGATGCCTTTTTGACTGTTTCAGGATTACGGTAGATTCCTGGCTTTCCAAATGATTCGAAAGCACTTATTCGTATATGCTTGACTTGAAACAACTCAACAAGCTCCTAAACATATGTTTCTAGTCCGACCAGACAGTCTTGTAAACTTCCCAGCTCACATTCAGTTCAGGAGTTCATCGCAACACTTTGAAACGTCATCTAGCAAACAGTTTCAAACCGTCAATAGTCCATTTCCACCTTCCTTCACACGTAATTTTATTTACAAAACTTTCACTTGACCCAATTTGTTCAAAAAGAAGGATCTTCTGCGCGATGTCCATTAAAAGGCAACCTTGTTCCGTCTGGTATCTAATTAGTTGCGCCTCTTCACACCTTTCCCTTCTTTTCCCCTCTGACTCTTCACTGTTTGCTCGTGCTCCCGGCGCGAGAGACTCGGAGAGCACAGACAACGAGATTGTGACTCAGTTCAGAATTCGGCCGTGATTTGTGCAAACGTCATGCTTGATCGCCAAGTTCAAAGAAGCCTTTGGGGGCGGAGTTCTAGGACGGAAATCCTTATAAGAGACGGCGCGAACTGGTAGAGAATGCATGTTACAAGGGTCTTTCGACACTCCAGATTACTGTAGTTCTGAACTTTTTCCAACTTCACTCACTCTTTTTTGTCGGAATCAAGTGATCCAAACCCATAACCTATTTATCATTTCGTGTTCCGATATCACTGCCATCTCTCCTAACTTACTCCCTACCTACCGTGCTGCGAAATGAAAAATGATTGATAGTACCACCAGTCGAAGGCCTTTTCTCCACTTTCGCAGAACTGTGTTCTGTACTTTCTCTCCAACTTCCCCCACCCATCCACTTTCCAAATCTTCTTCTTCACTTCAGAATGTTGGACCTCATCTACTACCCACCGATTCTCTGTCTCCTCTACTTTCTGATCCGACGCTTCGTTCTGGAACGCTTCCACGTGGAGTCCAGTGGCAAGTATGTGTTGATAACCGGCTGTGATAGTGGTTTTGGACGACTTCTCGCCACTCGGCTTCTTGATAAGCGTGTCAACGTCTTCGCGGCTTGCTTCACACAACAAGTATGTTTGGTTCGAACAACCGGGGGCAGCTGTGATGTTCTTTGTCTCACAAGTCCATATTTTAGGGAATGGAGAGTTTGGAGAGTGATTGGAAGAAGAAGAAGGAGCCAAAAGGGGAGCTGCACACCCTTCAATTGGACGTGACCAATCAGAAAAGTGTCAATGATGCCAAGGCTCTAGTGATGGAAGTTCTCCAGAACAAACACGCAAACCTTTGGGGAATCGTGAACAATGCTGGCATCTTCTCGACGTACGGTCCGGATGACTGGTGCAGTGTAGACGAGTACAGTACCTCTCTGAACGTGAACACCCTTGGCGCCGTTCGGATGTGTCATGCATTTGTTCCCCTGATCAAGCAGAGCAAAGGAAGGATTGTGACGATGGGGTCGACTGCCGGAAGACTTCACGGACTGTACGTCGGTCCGTACGTCACTGCCAAGTTTGCAGTAGAAGGCTACATGGACTGTTTGCGACTGGAAATGCGTCAGTACGGAGTGTCAGTGCACATTCTGGAACCAGGAGCGTTCAAGACCGAGTTGCTGAGCAATGATGCACAGAGAATGCGGATTCAGAAGATCTGGAGCAACTTGTCACTGGATACCAAGGAGGAGTACGGAGAGGATTACAGAAAGAATTGTGAGTCTGGAAAGTAGCAACTCATCTAGAAACTGTTGATTTTCAGTCGAGACAGCGTGGGAAAGTGGAGTGAACGTGGTTGCCAACCCGAACATCGGCTGGGTCGTCGACTGCTACACTCACGCCCTCTTCTCCTGGTGGCCCCGTCTCCGCTACTGTCCCGGATGGGATGCCATATTCATGTTCATCCCACTCTCCGTCTTCCCAACTGCTCTCCAGGACTGGATCCTTGCCGGTCTCTACCGTCTCAGCCCCGGTCCCAAACTCACTCCAGCTGCTCTTGCTCCAAAGCGTAACACTCGGAAACCTATCCGCTGGCTTCAGTTCTTGTCCCAACTTGCTATTCTTCCACTGCTTTACACCATCTTTTTTGTCAAAACCACCCAGAAACAAACAACTCAGCCAACCCATCACAATGTAACTGTCGCTGAGTGATTCAACTGACCCCTGAATCATCTAACTTATTTTCCGTACTTGAGCCCGATCTTTTCCCTACGTGTTGTTTTGTATTTATTTTAACATTATTGCCTCTTCTGTTTTTGTATAGATTTCATGTGATATTCTGTTTTTTTTTTCATTCAAATGAGAAATCGAAAGCAATAACATCAATAAGTTACAGTACAATCAACAACAAGACTCCTTTTCAAGCAGCTACGACCTTCTTTCTCTGCTCACTGGCCTTCGTCTGAAGAACCTCGGTTCCCTTCACGTCTTCTGAATTCTTTCCGTGGGTCTTCAGAGGAGACTGCGAAATCGGGACATCGTTGAACCGACAGTGTGTGGAAATGGCGGCGACGCACGGCTCCGTCTGCCAGATGTACCAGTCGTTGGCGGCAGCATCCCAGTACTTTCCGTACGTGTAGTACTTCTGACAGTTCTTGTTCACATACGGACGTTTTTGGAGGACCTGATAAGGGAAATGATAAGGAATAGAGGAGAGCAGGACATACCGAAAGGTCAAAGTTCACTGGGCAGTTGAGAGGGCATGCCAATCGGGTTGTCGAGTTGACAGCGAGGGTATTCCAGTTGGTTTGAGGCATCGGCTCACGACGGCATCTGAATCAGAAGACTTCTCTTCTCAGATTCAGAAGAACTCACTTGAATTTAGTGATGTCAAAGGGAATCTTGGAGTTTGGAGCAAGAAGCACGCAGTCGTCCTTCTTACCACTGCTCACACAGTCAATGGTTCTTGGTTCTGGAAAGAGAGGGAGTTGGAGACAGAACATCTTCAGACACTAACCCCATCGGTTCCAGAGAAAGTCTTCTGGAGTCTCTTGACCATAGACCACAAAGATGAAAGAGCAAAGGAAAGCGAGGAGGACCTTCATCTGGCAGAAGAAGCAACATCTATGCAACACCAATCCGTCTTTTATACCAACTTTCGGTTGGTTGTGTTTCAAAAACAAACGGGTTTTTCAGTCGTCCGTCTGTATGCATAACACACTTGGACGATCAAAATTTCACTTTATCTAGGACAACAAATCTCATCATTTATTATATTAGATCGTCTCACCCTTTTCGACAATTCCAAAAAAAGATATTTACATGAAAGTTGTGCAAAATAATTAGAGATATAACAAGAGAAATCCTAGGGAGTACGGTAGCTACCGTAACCCTAACTGATCACTTTGAAAGCTTTTGAAATCACAGAAAAAGGAAAGAAAACCGCAGAAAATGGATAGCAATGGTGTCGAATGAAAACCCGGATTTGAAATGATTAAAATTCTAGAAGAAGAAGGGACTAGCTATTCTAAAAGTGCGTCGAACTTGAAAATCCTCCAGTCGTTCTCTACTTTATACGACGGGAAGACGCCTTCTTTGAACGTCCTTCGGTTGGTCCCCTTCGAGTATCCGTCCCAGTGATTTCCAGCAATTCCCACTTTGTCGCCGACTCGAAGGTCGATCTCTTTACTGTTCTGGGCCACATGGTCCTCGGTAACAACTACTTCATGAGCTGGAAACGTCAAGTTTTGTCAAATGCCCCTTATCAAAAAGTGCATCTTATTTCCAATTTGAAAGTGTTGACTCTAGCTCTATGTCACTCACCCTGTTGTCCTCCAAAGTAGTAAATGTCATCGAGAGAATGGAACTTGGAGCCGTCGTCCGCTCCCGATGGCTGTCTCAATTCGTATCCCATCCGACACACTTGACTCGAGAAAGTGCACACCAAGTAGTCGACCTTGCTAAGAATGTAGATATCAGTGATAACTCCCATCAGAGAAGCATCCGTGTATCGATTATTCAGCTGAGCAGTCTGCGCGATTTCAGTGCTTCCGAACACTTCGTACTCCGGATACCTAGAAGCACACATTGTGAAATGCCCCGGATCTCTGCTGAACTCACTTGGTCTTGGCTTCTGGGACAGCTGTCGGGTCATCTGAAGCAATGAATATCCTCCGTGTCAGTGTCTTTCCTTGTCTCTTCTCCTCCACCTTGAACCATATCTCCGTCCATTCCATGTACTCTTTCAGTGAATGGAAAGCAGCTTCCGTTCCGACCTTGTCAGTTCTTCTGATCTGCAGTCCGACCACTGGACCCTTTTTGAATGGAATGGTGTGCAGAGCCTGGTCGAGTTTTATTTTTGTCTCGGCATTGAACCGCATCAAGTAGGCAATAAACTGAAAATAGAATACTTCCATGACTGGAAGAGAGAGTATTACTGTACCGTTCCGACAAAGAATGCGGGCGGGTGGGAGTGCACTGCAGTCATGTTTTTCAAAAGTTGCTCCGGGACTGCCTGAGGAAGGAAAAGTGGTCTGAAAATAAGTAATTATCTCTCTTTCCCTCGTTTTCCAATTCTCACTTGATAGTCAGCGAGTCCACAATTCCCAACGAAACAACCCTCGCAGTCGACTCTTCGGCAAACGGTTTGAGCTCTGTTTTCTGCAAAAACACATTTGGAAGTGTGTCTTATTTCCCGAGGGATACCCCAATTGCCTCGTCATACGAGCACTTCGAAATGGGTTCGAAGACGGACGTCCAGCCGTTTGACGAGTATCTGAAGTGCTGACAACTGATCTTCCGGTCTCTCCGTGAAAAAACTCACTTCCACGACGATCCGTCCCTCTTTAGAATCAACATTCGTTTCGTGGCGAAGGCTGTGATTGCACAATACGTGACATGGTGCAGCTGGCATCCGAAACCACACTCCTTGTCCAGATTGCACACCAGACTGTTCGCTTTCTCGCAAGATTCCGGGTTCTGGAGCTTCTCAATTGACTTCAGAATCCGAGAGGAGATCTGAGATCTTCGTTTGATTCTCTCGTCTTCCGATCCTTCCAGCTTCTCCAGTTTTCCAGAGAGAGCCATCAGAGATGTCATCTGACTCTCCAGAAGCGATTTAGTTGAGTTCTCTATCTGCTGGCTATGAAGCAGGTAGAACATCTGAACAATTCAGGATTCTTCCAGACTTTTCGACGTGTCACTCACCTCTCTAATCCTATCGTCTAGCATCCTCTTATGGACTTCCTGCTCAACAGATCCGAGGATATCCGCTCGTGATTGCACTTCCCGCGTCGGTTCCGTCGGCGGAAGTGCTCCCGGAGGAAGATGAGATTGCGAGAGGATCTTCCTGTGCTGATCATTCCGCTCTTCTCTCTCTTTCTGAAGTATGCTCTTCAAGTCTTCGTTTTGTTCTTGCAGCTTATCGATGGCTTCTTTTGTTTCCCTCCAAGCCCGGATTGATTCTCCGCCTGAAAGGGAAGGAGGATTGGGATTCTCGTCCCAGGGGACCCACCTGAGCTCTGATTGTTTGTCAACTGCAAGTAGAGGAAGAGGAACATCGTCATCCAGACGAATATTCCCACTGCCGCTACGCATTTCAGCATCTCCGAGCGGGCAGTGCTCCTGAAAGAAAAGGGGTTTGGATACTGGGTCACGGCTCGGGTGACTACTAACATTCTAGTCCGAAAAGAAGTGAAAAAGGAGGAATCCTGGGCGAATCGGTGACGCGTAAAGTAATGAATGTCCAGGAGAAAAGGAAGAAGAGAAGCGGCGAGCACGAAATGAAATGAATGGTGGGTGGCTGATTTTTAAGGATTAGAAGACAGATATTGGGCAGGGGGCGGGGCCCAGGAGGGGCTTCGGAATTTGTGGAAAACGAGGGGGATGAGGAGAGAGAATGGGAAGATATGATTGGGAGATGTGACACCTGGGACCGGGACGGATCCAATTACCGAGTGATAAACAAAACGTTGAGGGGAATGCACTTTGTGACATTCGGAATGGAGCTCTGGTTCTCGGGCAATTCCATTCTGAATTCTGAAGTTCAAATCAAACAAAGCGGAAAACAAGAGCACATCCGTCTGGAGCATTTTGGTCCGTTTCGACCCGCTTTGAATAAGTAATGAATGAAACGCCGACTCGTGTCTCTGCTGCCTCCACGCCCAACATGCTCTCTTGCCGACTCGTCGCCTCGAAATCTGAATCGATGCGACACGGAGCACGAGGAGACGCAGAGACGAGAGAAGAATTATTTTTGAGAGTGGGGAAACGGACGGACGAGGGTGGAAGCGGGGACTCCAATTAATACATAGTAGTCGAAAAAGAGAAGTGGCTCCATTACAAATGAATTCGTGTTTGGGCACAACAGGCAGCAGCGAGGAAAGCGAGAGTGGAGGGGAACGTGGCATTATGATAATGACAGAGTGTTAACAAATGCAAGTGCAGAGTCAGTGATAACAGCTGGAGAAGGTGCAGGTTCAGGAACTATACGGGCTCCGATGAGTCACAGACAGACCTCCCCGGGGAAAGATTAATGAGAAGGATGGAAGCTGATTTTTATTATTCGCAAATGGACTCTTCACTCCTTTTCCTTCCTCTTCTCACCGCTTCCAAAAGGCTTCTCTCATCGAATTCTCACTGAACATTGAGTGATCACACAGAGGTAAATATACGAGAACACTTACACTCCAGAGGGTCTTTTCCAAGTTTGTTTACGTCTTCACACCCTTTTTTGTTTTTGTTTTCCATGTCAATTAGTCTTCGAAAAGAGAACAATCAAAAGTCCGAGTCTGGTGAGTCTGGAGACACACATGTTAGAGTTGGGCTTCCCTGATTTTCAGACCTCACATAAAGACCACCAATACAACCGGAAATTCGAATGATTTGTGCTCAAAGATAACATCTCTGCACTCTGATCAACAGTGTTCAGACTAAAAAATATGCTTTTGGGAAATGAGAATTTTGTGTTTTGATCCCAACGTACAGACATTTCATTGTCACTTTTACAAATCATATGCAAAAAAGTACATGCTTCAGAGCAAGAAGAAAGACAGCTGCCACGTTGTTCTGTCGAAGCTGTCACTCATGAGAAATGGGAAACGAATCGAGGATTCACAAAACTAAAGTATGGGAAAGTACGGGTGATAGAAAGTGGACGTGTTCTCGGAAAGACAATGTTTGTCTGAAAAAGGAATCGAGAAGTTTCCGAAGTTTCTCCGGGGAGGCGAAAAGCAATGCATAAAGTAGGATCGTAAAAAAGGAAGCGGGGTTGGAAGAGGGAAGGTTGAACTTTCTTGACACATATGTTTGTGTTAGCGGAAATGTACAAAAAAGAAATTAGGAAAATAGGAAAGGGAACGGAAAAGGAAAGAAAGAAATATCAATTAGAACGGGGAAAAAGTTATTGAAAACTTGTATGGAGGGAAGTGAAAGTGTGCGTGTGGAGGAGAGGGCTCTCATGCGGTCGCCCCGACAATGGAAGCACAAGCTCTCGTGGCCAGATGGATGTTTATTGCAGGGGCAGCCGAGGACACGACACGATAATCCGACGGTGATACGTCGAGCGGATTACTGTGAAACAAGGACAGTTCGAGTAGAATTGTACTTACCGGAGGGATTTGGAACTTGAAGTTTGCAGTTGGATGTGTTTTGCAATGTTCATGTATTTACTCGAAGCAATCGAGCAAAATCAGAAAAATGAGCTCCGCCTGATGAAAAACGTTACACATGAGCTATATTTATGAGCGGTGCGAGCAGCAACAAAACGGGCCGATCGGCCGACTTTACACTTCTATGTTGCTTATTAATCTCGGTCACCACAACAGCTGCCACTGGCCCCAACTTTTTTGTGTCATCGGGTCGTGCTTCAAGGGATCCCCTCGAACCACTTCATCATTATTGTCATTCAATTGGTAATTGGCGGTGACGAAAGGGATGAGCTCATTTCACGGAGCAGATGGTCGCAGAGCGGTGTGAAGATTTATGGAGGAAGCAAGAATTGGCTCTTGGAGGCACATGTCTGGGCGCATTTCCACTTTTTCATGTGCAGTCGTAAATTATGCTCGTGTTAGATACCCATTGCTTATGTGCAATTATCACTTGGAGAACCGACTTGATGAATGGCTAACGGAAAAAAAGAATTGGGGAAATGAATTCGCAAAATGCTAAAAGCCTTGGGGTTGAAGTGCGATTATAAAGAAGAAAACAGAAAAGTAGATCAACTTCATTTCGATGCTTTTCACATTCAGATATATACAACTCTTTCAAAGTCCCTGTATTCCATTTTTTCTCATTCCTGCTTTACCCGCTGCTCCTCTCCATGAGACCCATTATTAGACCCATTTGCTTTATTTTGTTGTATGCGACCTTCTCTTCGTACTTTCGGAGTCCCTCGTTCACTGCATCTTTAGTTCCGATCAACTGCTCATTGTAGGACCATGTCGTGTTTCTGAACCACTTTTCTATTTCTCATCCATTCAAAGGATTCCTACCCAAGTGTGCACTTATCCACGACAATCGGTCCCGCAAACGGACTGTACCACGTGTCCCAGTTCATGTCGACTGCTTGGATAGCTCCAGAAGGCGGTGTTTTCAGATGATTCGTTTTCCACCCGTGCAGCATGAAGTCTCTCTCGGGACTCCACACCCCACTCGTCAACCAATCGTCTCTCGCCCATCCCGTTCCCTGAAACAAATGCAAATCCTTGAAGTCCCGAACAGTAAACTCACTTTTCTCATTATTCTCACTTTCCCAAAGTCCGTCTGTGCTCCGAATATCGATCGGATACAAGCTGTATAGGTGCCAACATCATCGAAATTCTTCGAGTTTCCGTACGCTTTTCTACACAATTCAATTTCGATGTTGTTGTTTGGAAACAGTTTTTCAGCTAGGAAGATCTGGAATTCATTCGTTCTCTCTGACAGGTTCTGTTGTTCTCACATGGATTGCTCCGTTATCAGTCCCATGGAAACTATTTGGCAACTTGTACTCGTACTCTCCAAAGTCTCTTATCAGTTCAAGGGCGTACGGAGTGTTTCTGACCAAATACGATCCAGCCATCACCTCAAAGTTGAAGTGTCTGTCATAAAACGTCACGTCTATATTCTCATCCAAATACTCCTCAATTCTCCTGAAAAAGTTGAACAAATGTTGATGAATTAGTCTGATCACATACTTTTTTGGATTGACAACTCCAATGTCCGCATCGATGAACAGAATCGCACGGTACTTCGGAAGGATCTTTGCAGTGACACAGTGACGACGGAAGAACTTCTGAACACGGAATTATTGATTGATCAGTTGTTCCAACACTCACATCTTTATTCTGACATCCGTACCCACTGTCTTTCTCAAGTAGGAACGTGTAACCTTGAGCTTTTGCATAACATTCGGCACTTTCTGAAGTTCCATGAATCCGGTCACAAAACAGTTTTGTGAAACTTACTAATTGCTATATCATAATACTTAGGATCTGTGTCTTCGGTGATAACGACGAGTATGGCAATATCTTTCAAAGTATCTTTTCCGGGTTCTTTTTGAACTTTACTCTTTACGAATTGTTTCCGTGGGCTCAACTGATCAATTCTCTCATCTGGATTGTCTTCGGAACCATCATAACAGTTCTTATCAGCTAGAATATAATACAGGAATAACAGAGAAAACAGCACAGCGAACACTTTGTAGACATCGGAGGTCGACCCATTCAATCTCGAGTACATGACGGAATGGAATCACTTATCAGTTTGGGTGTGGCTAGTCGAATAATCAGGGAGAAGAGTTAGAGAACGTGCCGAATGTTCAGACTGGAAACGCGAGGAAAACTATAAGTTTGACAGTGCTATCAATTGTTGACTGAGAACATTTGAGAGCGTCGAAGAGTGTAAACATCCACAACGTCTCATTGAAAAGACAGACGAGCTGGTATCCGAGGTCTTTTTTCTTTTTGAATATGCTATGCGTTTTTTTCACTTTCTTTTTGTGCTTGATGTCTGTTTTCAAAAATTTCCATTCAGTTTCTTTTTGCGGCTGCGTGTTTTTTCTAGTTTTCAGTTGTCTCTCCGGAATTCTCCCTCTGAAACATTGACTTTCGCCAAGTTTTTATTTTCCAGGCGAGACCCTCCAAACAAAATGCACAGTGCGCCTTCGGATTACGGTAGTTTTCACGCGCGCGAAATTCGCCGGACCGTCCTAAATTTCCGAGTTTCAACTCGAAAATCTCAGTTTCCCGTCGGTTTTCCGCCTACTAACCCATGTCACCACTCAACTTATTACTCTGCTGCCTTCTTGTCACTGTTTCCTGTCAAAATACTTCCACAGCGAACCCTTTGGAAATCACTAACAATTATCTCCGCTCGTTTCTTCCTTGGTGGCCGAAAACGGAAAACATCGCCTTAAGATCGGTATTTTTCTCGTTTTTATCCAATTTTCTGAACTATTTCAGGCCCCGATTGTTGATCTCCTCTCGCCAACCTCTAATTCCACTGACCTCGATGACGACGTATCAGCAGAAAATGGAACAGCAATCGAAGATGATATTGCCCCCGTCGACCCGGAGATTCTTCGAGTTCAAGACATCCCACAGTCACCACTGGACGATTTCTCACCGTAACACTTTGCTGAGATTCCACAGCCAAACTGAATTTTTCAGGGACACAGCACCTAGAGGCATTGCAAGCAATCACGACGGCAACTTCATCATAAATTTCGACGAAATGGGCGAGTGTCCTCGAGATTGTTCGGCGGACCTGCAGGAAGCAATGAGCATCGTGCTTCAAGAGATGAGCCACATTGAACGTTATGAACGCATTTGCGGGTCTGTTGCAAATAGAGAAGACTTTCACATTGTAGCTTTCCAGAAAATACAAAGGAGCGCAGACTTGTGTGAATGAAGACGAGAGATGCGATGACGGAGATCGTGGGATGTTCGAAATGATGACCAGCGGACTGCATTACATGTGTGTCGAGCAGGAACTCGCATTCAACGCCACGATTGAGTGCATCGACCGGGAAGCCGGACTTGTGCAGTCTGGTAAGTTGAAAAAGCGGCCAGAAGAGAAAAGTTTGCATTTCAGAATGCGAAAACCAGTGCCAAACAAAAAATCTGTTCATGAACTGGATTCTGAAAGGTGCAATGCAAAACACGATTCAGCAAGGAGTCAACGGCATCGTCGGCGCCGCCACTGGCACAAATGCGAATCCGTTGGACTTCCTGCAAGGAATGGGGACAGGAGGCCAGACGGGATGGGCTGACATGCTCGGCAACATCGGGAAGCCACCGACTCCGGAGTCAGCACAGCAAGGATTCGAGAACTTCAGGCAGTTCACTAACGATTTATGCAGGTGAGAGGGTTCACGTTACTAATAACTTGAATTGTGTGTTTTAGAATCGGCGACTGTATGCTCGATTGCATCCGCTCGAAATTCAACACGCGGTGCGAGGGATCCGCCGGAACTCTTCTCTCGGAAGTCTTCGTCCGTCCGATTGCTGCAAGTCAGAACAAACTTTCGATCCTCCGTCCCGTAATGGGAATGTTCATGCCGGATGAGTGTGCCTACCTTCACAAGTAATCCGAAATAGTGATAAAGTCGTACTGATTTCAATAATTTCAGCAACGCAGACCTTCAAAAACACCGAATCGGTGCGACGATGGACGAGGAGTTGAAGAGAATGTATGCAGAGAAGGCCGCAAAAGAGATTCGGGAAAGAAACGAGCAGGACGAGTTGGTGAGAGGAGGTTATTCTAAGAACTGGTTAACAAACCCGCTCATTTCAGCTCTCCAACTTGGTTCCGCTCGACCACAACGGTGTACCGTTGCCACGTGCCCTCCCGGATATTCAGCAAATTGAGTCTCCGCTAGATGTCAGTGTCAAGACTTTGGATCAGCTCAGTTTGTTTTCTAGTCACCACGTATTGAACCTTCTATGTTTGCAGTTCTCGAGATGTACAGTAAAAACGATAGCAAGTCTTTGAATATTTCCGAGAAGAACAACGTGACGGCTACGTTTTTGGAAGAGAAAGAGACGAATACCACTGCTACTACGACGATGACAGAGAAGTCTGCGACGCAGGAATCAACTACGACGACGACCGAAATCGCTGTGACTTCGGAAGCAGTCGTGACGAATAGATCCATGGAGTACTCTGAAGATCAGAAAGAGGCGTCTGGTGCTGAATCATCAGGAGAAGATAGTGGTGAATCACCCGAAGAGACATCGGAAGCGTCGGGAAGTTCTGCGGAAGGAACCGAGGCATCTGGAGCCGAAGAATCCTCAGGAACCACTCTAAGAGAGTCTTCTGGAGACGAGGAGTCTTCCGGAGAAGCTTCTGGTACTCAAGAATCGTCTGGAGAGATGTCTGGTGAACCATCTGAAGTAAAGGAGTCTTCTGGAATCGAAACCGACGATGAGGCATCTGGTTCGGGAATTCAAGAATCATCAGGATATTCAGATGATGTCACTTTATACAGCATGTAAATAATTGCTTGGAATTTGATCAAAATTTCCTGTAAATAATAAATGTCGCATGTTCATTTATCTTCAAAGTGTTCTCTGACTCGTAACCGAGCAGGAAAAGAGTTCATTTATTTGGATGATTAGTTACAGTTAGGCATAATTAGATGTTGGTTGCAGAGAGATCGCACTCTGACGGGAAGCAACGGAAACAATCCTGACCTGCTGGGAATCACTGCATCCGAGCATTTGTTTCAGCTGTTCTTTCATCTGAAAGTGGGGGTATGAGACTGCAGAGAGAGTTGATCCGAACCGCGGAACTGAATAAAATAAGGACCCACGGCTGGTTCATTGTGATAAGATCACTGGAATAAGGGACTATCCAGAGGACGATTGCAGAGAACCAGAGGGGCACTTCCTTGTGAAATTTGACAAGGAAAGTGTCGATAAGGGCAAAGAGTTCGACGCAGAAGGAGAAGACGGACACGTACAGAAGGGTACGGTCTGCCTTCTTGATCTTTTCGGCCATTTGGGACAAGAAAAACAGGGAACCGAGGTTGAGAATGGCGGAGAGAGTGGTGCTGACAGTCATGAAGGCGACCATGACCGAAAGAAGCGGTTGGAGTTCCTGAAGGACTTCGTGAGGGAAGTAGTTGGAGAGGACTCACGAATTCGGAGAAGGAAACGAATCCGTCGATGGCTTCGGAATAGGAATAGTAGCTCTTGTTGGTGAATATACCATGGGTTTGGAGGAACGGAACGAAAGTGACAAGGATCAGGGCAATCGGGGTTATCAGTTTCCAGTTGGCATCGTTCCGGTTCAGCCAAATGAACATTGTGAAGCGGTTGAGCGAAATCAGGAATGTCATGGCATACTGAACGTAGGCCATGGTGATTTGTGTACCGTAGAAGGCGTAGAGGGGGAATGTGAAGTTGGAAGAGACGTCATGGGATTTGAAGAACGGAGCAAGGGAGCAGTTGAAGCAAGTGTTCTGGGGGACACGGAGGGACACGAACGAGTTGGCGAAAGTGATGAGGTTCTAAAAGAAGATGTCGTGGCGAGACCTGACCTGAATCTTACATAGAGAAAGCTGGCTTTGTAGAGAGTGAAAAAAGATCCGGAGAAGACGGAAGGATTCGATTGGATGATGCACACTGTCAGGATGTAGACGACGAATGACAGTGTTCCGTAGCCGACGGAGAATGAGAATTGAGGAGTGAAGGTGTCCATTTCGAAAAGAAAAATGAGGGAAGTCGGAGAGAGAGGGATAACTTTCCGCTCCAGGAGTTACCGAAGCTCATTATACTCTGATGCTGGTTGTTGATGTCATTCGACACGGATTCTGTCTTTTGTGAGGAGTTTGATCTTTAGAAAAAGCCAAGAGTTCATTAGATATGGATACAGATAAGTTATTCGGGGCCTTCGTCGGATTGAGTTCGTGGCGAACTTCGGTGTCGGATCGAAGGAGAACGGGGCATGAAGGATTGGAACGAGTCGCGGAGTTCGTCGATTTCCGGAGACGTTAAACCCTCCAGAATATCCAAGTCAACGGGTCGAGATGTTCCGACTGATCTTCCGATCAACACGTCAGCCAGATCGAAGCATAGCTGAATGGGAAACCGGATTATTGAAGGTCTAGAAATAGAACTCACGCTTTGGAAAGTGTCATCATCCAATGACGCCTCCTCCTCGATGATTCGAATTACAGCTTGCTCGTTGGCCGATTCGAAAAAGCGAATAGCTGCAATAAGTGATAGGATTATGTTATTTCCGGATCTGGATTACTGTAGGAAGTCAGGTTGCCCGCAAGTTCATTGGCTGCCGGGTTGAAGTTTGACGGTGGTTTCGCCCCGATCATGTTCATCCGCGGGAACACGTAACACGTCACCAGCTGAGCTCTCTCGCCCCTCCGATCCTCTTCCTTTTCCGCTCCGCTTGTCCTGAAAACAACTCATTGACGTGACGCAGACGGCGGCACAGACCTGATAGGCTGAGCCCTGGCGAGGAACAAGTTGTGCGCTTGATTGGCTTCCGTCAAGTGTTCCACGCATTTGAAAATGTTCCTGGAATGGGATGGGATTGATGAAAACATCGGGAGAATAGTTACATTTTGAACTGCTCGTAGTCCTCGATTCTGGCCAGCTGAAAGACGATTGCGGGACAAATCCAGTTAGGTGGCCGGATGACAAACACGTCCGGCACGTCGTGAAGTGGTTCGCATTTCTGGAAATGTTCAGAAGTCATGAGTTTTCGTTCCAGGAAAGGTTAGGAGCTGACAGATCCCAGCATATGTTTTGTGAAAGTTTTAGTAGTTACCGTACCCTGTTGATGAGATCCGAGTCATATGGCCAGTACATGGCATGAAGATGAAGGTGATTGACGGATGCTTGACCGAGAAGGCTGTTGAACAGAATGTGGAACATATCGTCGTCCACCAGAAGCATCAGGTCGACAGCTATCCGGACTGCCTGGAGGGTCATGACCTGCGGATTGCACTTGTTCACGGACGGAATGATCAGCGAGTGGTCTCTCTCGAGCGGAGAAGCATTCACTGCTACCAGATGCCTGTCCAGGGGATCCGTACTAATCGGATCGTCATCACATTTCAAGTAGAACAGAATCTGAAGTCTCGCACTGAAGATATTCCAATATCTCCCTCTCAAACCTCTTTGTCATGCAACTTGGTAAAATTGAATCTCAAGTGGTTGAATGGTTCCTTGATGTTCTTGAAGTGCATCGGTTTCCGCCGCAACTCGCCTCTCTCGATGTTCAGCTGCATCGACAGATCGTACTTTCCGTCCATACACCTGTACATACAATTCAACGAATAGTTGAACGCATTGTACTGTTTCGCGTTTTCCCATCGCTCGTGCAGCAACTCTTTGAGCTGAAAAGTCAAGAAATCACAACTGCTCTCTACTGGCAATGTCGTACCGGTGTCTTGACCTCATCGGAATCCTGTTCATTCTGCGTGACATCGTCTTCTGGAGCATTCTGCTGCCTCAGATCCACAATAAAGTCGCCTTTCGAATAGTTGAAGTAGGGAGCAGAAGAAGCAGAAGGAGAGTACTCGGCGGGCAGCTGCAATTCAGATCTCTCCATTCCTCTTTCAGAATGTTTTGCGTGGTCTCAACTGGAAGTTGGACCGCTGAGACGAGGGTGTCAATAATCCTCGTAATCTCTTCCTTTTCCTTCGTTTTTCTGTTTATTTATTTGTTTTTCGCAAAGTTTCTTGCCCGTTTCACTAGCCAAAAATCATGCGATTAGTCGCTTTGGCTCGAATGATTCCATTTCTCGGTAGCGTTTTACGACAGTGAGAACATGTGGACACGCGCTCGTAAAGTACAAATTGGTCATGGTTAGACGAGTTTTCCGAAAAGAGAAAGAGCGAGAGAATCGAATTGGTTTCGGTGCTGGCGGAGGGAGCGAAAGAGGCATGGAGCAAGAAAGTGATAAACGAGCAGCTACTTTTGGGTTGGCCAAAATATTCTCGACTACTGCGAATGTTCGGGAAGCGAGTTATGATATTCGTAGACGGCCAGAGACCAGAAAACAAGAAAAGAGACACGGGGCTCAGGTGGAGTTGGGTCTGGTGGTGGGGAGAACGGGGAACTTCTTGTGTTTCAAAACTTGGAAACTCTGTCACTTTGATTCAGACTGTGATTAGGAACTCCTCGAAACTACGATGAATGTGGGACTACGATATTTAGGATTGAGGTCAGAAGGTCAGTGGAACTTTCAAAAGCCCGAGAACTTCAAAGGGACTCTAACCAAACACCACTTACCTGAATAGACGAGACAGATCTTTGCGTACGCGCATTGGCGCCCAACATCACGATTTTCCGCATTGGCATCTCGCGACGGGGGCGGGGTCTTTCTGGAAGAGAGTGAGAGTTGGTGAGAATTAGAGAAAAACAGAAGGAGGAGGAAAGGAAAAGAGTTACGCGCGGACGGATTTGACGAGCTGGCGAGGAGATGAAGAAGCACGAGATATGGCATACACAAAGTGCATCTGGTTGAGGAAATTGGACGCCAAGATGGGTTGTGAAAGAGGTTTTCAGGATGGCTTCTCAGATTTTTCAGAATGGATGAGTTTGGGTGGAAAGGGGGCGTTTTTACGAATATACAGGTTGAAGACACGTATTTTGGAGCAGCCAAGCTCCCTAGAAAAAATATGAGAGGAAACGGTATATCACAATCAGTAATCAGCAAAAATAGTATAGAATAGTTTTTGTAAAATTTCAAGTTCAAAATATAAGATATTCAAATTCTGAAACGTTTCTTTTTTTGCTGAGAATTCTTTATGCAACACACAATTTTCATATATCCACGATGAGACGTTTCATGAAAACGAAAAAGGAAAGCTAGTAGGGGGGAACAAGCGAGAAAACATGACGAAATGTTGAGCGTGTCAAAAGCCAAAGCGAAAGTATAAAAAGTGCGTAGATATTTGCCAACGCGGTGCTCCGGGCGGACGGCAGACACACGTTTAACAAGACAATGGTCAGCAGCTGTGAGAACGAAGAGTCGATAAGAGGACTCCTGCGACGACCTCATTGCCGCTTCTCGTGCCGCTGGTTCAATGGACAATTGAGTTATTCGGGCATGAACATTTGCATTAATTCCCTTCTTGTTTTTGCAAGAAAGATGCGAGCATTGGAAGAAATCGTTTTCCGAAATCTTTTGGAAAAGGGTCCATAAACGAGGTCGTTCGTTTGCACTCTGTGCTCCTATGGGTTCCATTTGAAAACAAGGTCATGTGTTTGAAACGAGTTTTTCTTTTCCATAAGTCAATCAAATCCTTTCCGGTTTGTTCCAAAATACTCAACTCCCCCTGAATTCCATGTCACGAACCTCACTTTCCATCCGAAAAGTTCATGTCACTGGTCATTCTTTCTCTGCGTTTCCCTCTCCGTCTCGCACTCTGCGTCTCTTCCTCCCACACACTCTCTCGCTGTCCGCATCGATCCGAACGTCTCGAACATCAAGCAAAACACCCGAGACAACTGTCCGACTCTCAACGTTTTCAGCACGAGAATCGGTCATTTGCACATCGAAAACAAGCAAAAGAAGGTGTGTTTCGGCAGTGCATGAAACGATTCGGATTCTTCTCTACACTTTTTCTATTCTCAAACCGGAGTATCGGAATAATGTCGTGGAGGTCGAGCTCTACGTCAAATGAAGGACTTGTGACCAATTTGAGAGGTGAGTTCTGTTTGAAAATTAAAAGTTGGAAGAGGAAAAGTAAACTGAATCCGTAGGGAAACTGGTGTGGAAATGCTCGAAAATTTCAAGTGAAGACAGGAAAACAACTTGAAAAATCGTAAAATTTGGATGAGAAGTGTAGGAAAAAGTGGAAAAAAACAAGATTTTCGTGAAATTTGAGCAGCAAGAAAACCAGAAAATAAGAGAAAGAAAATAAGGAGAATCTACATCCAGAATCCAAAAAACACGCAGAATCCCAATTAATCCGGAGAGAAAAAAGAGATTCATTAGGGCTCTGGGAGCAGAGGATTTGGAAGTTTGCACATATTCTCCCTTTTTCAGGTCACAGTCAGTTCACGAACAAAAGAGTTTCGGAGGCGATGCTGGCAGTGGATCGGGCAGATTTCACGCCGAGCTCTCCGTATAATGATGCTCCGCAGAGCATTGGATACAATGCAACCATTTCTGCACCGCACATGGTAAGAAATACGTGCAAAGATGGAATGAATGCGTTGATCGGGCAGTTTTCACGACCCGACCGTCGACAAAAAGTCAGATTTGTCGGTTTTTAGTTTTCGCCTAGCCTCTTTCGACCATTGTCATGGAAATTCACAAAGAATACATAGAATAGAATAACAACAGTTTTCGTCCGTTTCTTGGAAGTAGATCAAACCAAAAAGCAGCAAAGTAGGCTCAAATGACTCTGGGATGCCAAGCCACGACTCGTTTTTTGACAGCACGCAGCTGCTCTCGAGCACCTCCACAACCACCTGGTGGCCGGTGCCAAAGTCCTCGATGTGGGCTCGGGAAGTGGATACCTGACTGCGTGTATGGCGAAGATGGTAAGGAAGTGCGCTCCAGTGAACATGGGGATTGGTTCAGCTTTCAGGTGGGACCAACAGGAACTGTTGTGGGCATTGATCACATCCCGGAGCTGGTCGAGATGAGCATCAGAAACATTGGGAAGCACCACCAGGAACTGCTGGACAGTGGGAATATTGTTATGGTCGAGGTGGGGGAAACGACTACAGTACCACTCGGAATTGACCTAATTTCAGGGAGATGGGCGTCAGGGATTCGCTGAGAAGGCGCCGTACAACGCGATTCACGTGGGAGCCGCTGCGAAGGGGCTGCCGAAAGCGGTACGTGACTTGGTCGGGAAAGAAAAGAAAAAGTAGGAAGAAAAGGGAAGGAAACTCCGAAAAGGACATTGGGCATACGGGCGGAGCGCATGATGCTCTCACAAATTGAATCGTGAATTCGAGATGAGGAGGTGCTAATCCAGCCGGCGTGTGCACTTCAATTTTTATTGGAAGAGGTCACAGAACTGACATGCTGGACGGATTAGCATAATGATGACAGACCGTAGCGGTTTGTGCCGACTAAATAACAAATCAAATTTCAGCCAATTTGAATTTCAAATTTCTCGGTCTCTCACTGCAACCAAACCGTTTTGATTTCAGCTAATCGAGCAACTCGCTGAAGGTGGCAGAATGATGATTCCGGTGGAGAGAGCGGTCAGTGATCAGGTGGGAGGAAGTGCGCTCCACTGATAACAGGGGAATATGGTTCAGGTGTTCATGCAAATCGACAAAATCGACGGGGTGATCCACGAGAAAATCATAACTGGAGTGATCTACGTGCCATTGACAAGCCGCGAAAAACAGTGGAATCGACGTTGAAACTGGTGCGTCCTACCGAAGTTTACTGGAAGATGTTTGATTGTCAGTGACAGCTTCATCATGTAAATATTTCAGGTCGCAACTTCTACTTCAACTCATCTTCATCCACTTTTCGTGTAAATAACCTGTAAACTCTCATGGCCAATCAGGGTACCAACCACCATTTCTGTATCTAAATATTCCGAATAAATCGTTCTGTGCACCCCTCCCGAGAACTCTAAACACTACGAACAACTAATGTTTTTTACCCGGAATGTCAAGTGTCATTCATTAGTAGTCTTCCTCGACGCATAACTCGATGTCTTGCTCCGTCCATTCCTTTTTCTGTTTTGCATCCGTCCACTGGTCAAGGAATGCCTGCCCCCCGGGATGAGTGACATTCCTCCGGAAACATTCATCGTTTCTCTCGTGAGTACTCACTGTCTTCCGGTCCCCTTCTCTGGCCTCCTAATTGCTGTTTTTCAGGTGGAAAGACACGGAACTCAGTGTCTGACGAAAGTAGTTGCTGCTTATTCTGACTTTTGTGTGTGGCCTAGAAACAGTTGGCTTTGATTTTATTACTCTATGCCCATAGATACTTTGAAGCAGCTCAAAAGTTCCCATCCGTACTGAAAATTGTAGATCAGAGTCACGAAATTGTCGAATTGCGTGAAAACTAAAAATATTATGACGTGGATGTGAATACAGTAGAATCGACAAGTCTACCAACTTTCTTCGCACCTGAACATTGCCATCGAACCCTCACGTCACCTCGGAAAGTTATTGTCCTTCTCGTCTAGACATGCCCCTCTTCCTGGTTGGAAATGACCCACTTGGAAAACATTTCAAAGCAGTTCCTGAACTTCCCCTGTATCTTCCGAATCCCCACATTCCCACAAGTTTCCTCTGTAACTCAACCCGATATGTCTCTGGAGTGCCCCGAAAAGTGCTTCATTACTCGGTTTCTTCGAAATTCATCACAAAGTTCGGCCCGTTTCGTTCGTTCGGACACCCCGCCACAACCCACAAAACTCATCAATTTTCAAGGCTCCACACATGTTCTTTCTCTTTTTGTTTCGCTTTTCTTCGCGCTCTGAACTCTTTTTTCTTCTCGTTTCGTTTCGTTTTTCTCCACTGACCCCGACCCTGTTTTAGTTTTCTTCACTTGTCTTCCCTCGAAAAAAAGAAACTAATTCCGTGAAAAAGATCAACAAAAAGTGCCAGAAGATGGTCGAATCTGATAAAAAAGCAATTTATTTCTCGAAGAATTGTTGTTTTTCCTGTTTTCCAGAAGACTAACTCGAGTATCTGGAGTGGCGGACGAATCGGAAATCAGTCGAGAGACTCTTGGCTTCCGACCAAACAAAAACCCTTTTAGTTGCAAATCAAAAACTTTTGCAATGAAGTGATTCGTTTGCAAACGCGCTCTAACGATGATGTTATGAGATTTGTGAACGTGCTCTATTGCACTTGGAACTTTGCGCATGGAGCCTTGGGTTTCCAGAGAATCCACGTATATCGGACTGAAAGTTCCATTCACACGTCCCAGAACTTGTTATTCTGTAGTCTTCGGGTCCCACGAATCCGCTACGTGATTTCTCGAGAACTCTCCCACAAAGTCTAATCCGTCGGACAATGCCCATTGTCTCTCTTCGTAATAACTTTGCACTTCTCCTCTCGATCATCCCCCGGATTCCGTGATCCCCTGGAGAACAATTCGAACATTTCGTTGGGATGAACCACCAGAGTTCCGCCCCTATTTATTCCCTATTTACATCGTTTTTTCCTCTTCCCACACCATCAATCCGTTTCCTTTTACCTCCGTTCTCGTCATTGTTGTTGTTGTTGTGTTACTATTATTACGACGACTTTTCTTTCTTCCACTTTTCTTTTTCTTCTTCTACTTCAGTAATGTATATAACCCCTTTCCTCCCGAATTCTTCTCGTGGTCCGCTTTTGTTTCTTGAGCCGTAGCTCGAAAAACAGAAAGAATATGTATCATAAAAGAGTACGTAATGGAGGAAGAAAGAAGGGAAAACCGGAGAGAGAGGTGCATTGCAAATGACATACACGAATCTCGATCATTTCTCTTTCTTCCCAGAAGTGTACAACTGAAGGTCGGAGTTCTCGCGGAAGTATTGGCTCCCAGACAGATTTCGCAACATTATAAAAGCGTTTTGAGCTTTTAGTAGTCAGAAGCCTGATGAGTTTCATAAGTTTGAATTCGGGAGTACTACAGTAACCTGGAACCCTGAAGAACCTGCTTCCTGCTTCTCTCTCGCCGGAAGAAGTTCAAATTTCCGTTCCATCCGTTGATATATCCTGTCCCTCTCACAAACAAGGAACCCTTCCTAACTTCTCATTTCCCGTTTCTCATATTACCGTATCTCGGAATGCTTTGCCATTTGCCACTTCCGCCGTTCTCACACCATCCCTCACAAATATTTTCGATCCCTTCTTCTTCTTCTCAAACTCATTCCGTTCCTCGTCGTTTTTCTTGAAAACCAAAAGCCATTAACGAAATTAGTGAGGCGGAATGATGTCCTTTCCATCCACAAAACAGCCCCTTTTCCTTCCCTTTCTGCTCATTTCTTTCGAAAGTATTTAATGACTGGGTTAGGTTTTGACGATGTCTCGTCGACACCCACAATATCATATT
Source organism: Caenorhabditis becei (assembly GCA_900536315.3). Taxonomy (NCBI): domain Eukaryota; kingdom Metazoa; phylum Nematoda; class Chromadorea; order Rhabditida; family Rhabditidae; genus Caenorhabditis; species Caenorhabditis becei. The sequence goes on from LR539376.1 coordinate 700,660, forward strand.
TCATCGTGACGGCGCGACGTCTTCTTCAGTTTCCCCCCTGCCCAATTCCGAAAAGTGACTGACGTCGTCGACGAGTTATAATTACATTTTTCCAATTTCCGTACTTTTTCGGATCGAAAACGGAAGCGCCTATAATTTATTGTTGTGCTGGCAGCGAGCCCGTCCCGAGCCCGTCCCCTATCATAAATTTCCCGTGTCTCCGCCTCTTTCTAAGCTCGTCCCGTTTCGGTTCCATTTTCCATTTCGGTCACTTTTTCTCTGTTTTATGGCTCGGCGCTTCTGCCGTTTCTCAAAGACTTGGAGGCCACGAGCCAACGTCAGGCAGGGGACCATCAATCACAAAAAGGCCAATTGTTTTCTCATTTGGTCAGTTCCACTGATCTCCGACCCGCAAAGACTCGAACACTTCTTTCGCTTTCAATTCGTTTAGTTCCTCCATGATTTCTTCAAGTTTCAACTGAATCTCTGAATTTCTGTAGTTTCCTTTGATCTGATCTGAACCGTTTCTGCAAGTGTACCGCCTGATCCCACTGTCTATCAAATCCAAGTATTATCTCTTCGAGATTAGCTATTTCCGTTTCGACACGGTTCCTTTCTTCGATCAGCTCATCGTATACTCGTACACCAATTCTTCTTCATTCTTCCGCAAAGAATAGCCAATGAAGAGGCGACACCCACAAATACTATTTCCATTTCATTTCAATAATTCTTTCGGATTTCCGACTACATATAAACAAGTCTGAAGATGAGACTGATTGGATAAATAACCGAATATTCGTCAAAACTTGTCAAAATACTAAACACAGATCCGAGACCAGCTGAAGATTTGTCTTTGATGTGATCATTCTGATGTCTGGATCCGTCTAATCCTACCGTATCCCGAATCCTTCTCGCATCTCGAACACCCATCAATCGGTCATGTCTCATTGACCAATTGCTCTTCTCTGCTTCCATTTCCCCCCATTCTTCTCCTCTTCTTCCCCTCCAATTCCACCAATAACTAACCTAATTCTGCCATCCGCACCCTTCTCCTTTCTTCTTTTTTTCTTTCTTCTACCAGTTTCTTCTTCTTCTTTTTCTGCTTCTTTTCATAATTTTCCGCCCACCGATACACTTTTCCAAAGCTACTGCTCCCACAAGTTTCTGTTGAAAAGAATCGCCGATGAACTCTTTTCTCGGCCTCCCCAGAGACCGAAAAGGTGTGAAAAGAGCCGGATATCTTCTCTTTTCCAAAACCCTCCAGAAGACCTTTTTTCATTTATATCTGAGTGAGAAACGGCCCGCAGAGCCGGAGAGCCCGACCGGACAAATTGCGATCCAAATGAAAAATGTGTCCCGTTCGCCTCAAGGGGATTTACCAGTTTCCCGTATGTCTCTGGGCCTCCGCAGCTTTCTTTTTCAACGTCACATGGTTTCTAAAAACGGAAAAAAGAAGACGTTTTTTACTAGTTTTTGAGTTTCCATTTGGGAACTTTCATTCAGCACACAACTATCGACACGAGTCTCAATGTTGTCTGGTTACTTAACTCTTCGAACGTCCTCTTCATGTTCTGTAGTCATATCCATCTCGTTTCAGCTCTCCCCTTCTTCCATCATGGCTCATGTTCCTTTCCTGCTCTTCCTGATCTTTCCACTACTCGTCTCCTCTTCCTACGACGAAGATCTCATCATCGAAAGACGTCCTCACCACGTGGATTGGGAGGATCTGTTCATGGAATACAACCGATACTGTGCTCCGAACAGACTCCGACAGGAAGTCAACTTGACAATTGACGTGGTGGATATCCGACAGGATCGTGTTATTTTTGAGTTGAACCAACACTGGAGAGACGAGAGACTTCGATTCGTTGGAATGGCTAGGGTCCCGGTGAGTCACAATCGCAGATTCTTGAGATGTGCTGATGTTCCAGGTCCCATCTCACATCCAGCCGTGGTATCCTGACACGTACATCCGGAACGGGTATGATGTGGTTATGGAGCAGAGAAGTCTCTCCCTGAACCCTGATGGAACCTTCCTTCTTCGGCAGAAATACCAAATAACTCTCAACTCGGATAGCTCAACAAAAGTGAGTCTCAATGGAGCACAAATGTATCTGGAGCGTATCTTTCAGGAACTGACTGTGGTGATCACTTCGCTCAGCAACTACGGTACCGACATGATCAACTACAACCTCATTGACTCTATCGTCGACCTCGACAGTCACAGCCACATCACCCACGTCAACAAGCTTCGGAAGTTCGACGGTCTCCGATTCAACGACGTCATCCTCACCGTCCATCCAAGTACCGTAGTCAGTATAATCAGCAATTCAACTCTGTAATGCAAGTTCGCTCAATCGAACTGATCACGTGTACTTTTGATCTCTTCCGCATTGATTTCTCCTAGCTTTTCTCGCTTTTCGCATATCAATTGGGTCCAAGATTTATCAATAACTAGTCTAATCACTCGAATAATCTATTTATTTTCATGATTTATTCTCACAATTTATTGGAAGTGACTACAAGATGAACATAAAGATTTGACAGATGAGATCGTAAAATATGAGACTTTGAAACACCGGATAGTTGATGGATTGATAAGTGATCATCACTGGAGGGACTGATAAGCTGATAAGGACTTGTACCTCCGGAAGACAGTCTTCCGAGGCCACGGCTGCATGGCGACGTCTTCAGAAGTCGGAGAAACTACGATTTTGTAGATCCCAGACTGTTGGATGTCGTAGAGATTCGAGAAGAAAAGAGTCAGGATGCACAGTAATTGTAGGATACATACTCTCGGAGGAGCTGGAAAGTCAGTATTTGTGAAGGTTTTCAGCGGGAAACTTACCGAAAGTGTCACAGTAAATGTGTTTTGTATAGTCTTGAATGTCATATTCCAGTGGAGAATGAGCAATGACGAATATGAAAACTCCTACCGATCGGAGGATAGTCGAGAGGCCCATTCGCTGGAAAACACAGACATTTCAGAACTAATGTTTTCAGTGGATACCTCCGTGAAGTTCCTCAACATCAGTTTGGTGCTCGAGAAGAACATGGCTGCTGAGAAGTAGAACGTGTTGTAGGGAAGATCTGGAAATTCAGTTGCCTTCTGCTTGTTCCTTTCTGCTTACATTTCTTATCAAAAACCACGTGGAGAGCCGTCAGCAGGAAGAGGGCCAGATAGAAGAAGATTTCGTTGCAGAAGTAGGTCGCCCCTGAAGTCTTCTCACTTGATCTCTCCGAACCCTTTCCGTTTCTCACCAATCAACGCGGATCCCAGTGTTTTCTGTTCCATGAACATTGTTTTGGCGATGATGTACGCGTTGAAAACCATGGGAAGCATCACGAACAGCACGCCGTATCGCATTCCAGTCTGCAACACTCTTGTTGTTGTTGTTGTTGCACAGTGATTGGTCACTCGTCGTCGTAAACTATATTGTCAGGAATCGGAAGAATCAGAGGAACACAAAATGGGCAGTATCCAGTTTTCTGTTGATGCAAGATCGCATTCAAGTACAGGAATACTGTGTGTTGAGGGGAACAGGTGATCACAGAGAGAAGAGAGAAACTTCACGCACAGTTTCTTCCATTACTGTTCAGGGCAAATGATTTCGAAATATGGAGGTTGAGTTGAGAATATATCCCTGATCTTAACTTTCTCAGTCTTAGCTTCTCCTTATTCAATATGCTAATCTTCTCCAAATGACCAATTCTCCGGATTTCCGATCTTGTTGCGCCGAAAGTCAAACGTTTGAAACACAAGTGCTTCTGTGTTCTGTTCGTGTATGTATAGTTTGATCATTCGAGAAGATCAACATTTTCTCCATAAAATAATGGACAGCTTATTATAACATCCATCAACTGATTATTAGCTAATAAAGCAATCAACTGAATCAGTGATAACATGTTTGAGTATCGTGACCATTTTTTGAACTGGGAAGCTTATCATGAACCTAGTTTCAAGAAGCAAAGTAACTCTGATATCACCCTGGTGTTATCTTAAACTCTGCCCAAATGATCCGCCACTTTCGCCTTATCACACACGAATTTCTCTCTTATCATCGTAACACTAGCCATATTTCAAAAGGCTTTCGGGCGGGCGGCTGTCATAATGGAAATAGCCGTTTGTCTCTGATCTCGATCCCGATTCCATGTCCTTTCCTTTCTTTCTCACCTGGACACTCGAATACAACTGTGTCGCCCTGAAGATTGACGTCGACCAGTCGTGCTCATAGCTCTCGTTTCGTTTCTGAAACATCGCAAAAGTCCATTGCATCCAGGTGCTGACCTACATAACAGAAGCTAAAGTTTCCGTGTCCAAAAGTGTAATGGGACATGTTGAAGACGTAGAGTCTGTTCCAGAACTGACCCAGATTCTTCTTGGTTCCATCGTCGTTGTACACCCAGATCTCTCCGTTTCCCGTCTCGTTGAACTGAACAAACGAACTGGTTCAGGTGACGTAACAGACAAAGCTTGACCTCGAAGGAACGAGACAAGTTTCAGTGATCAGTGAGTCATTGAGGGGAAAGTGATAAGTGATAAGGCAGAAGATAAGTGCAATCAGAGACTTTGAATCACTATGGATCTCCAGAATCTTTGAAAAATGGAAACTCACTTGGAAAGTGTCAATCACAAACTTTGTGTAGTTCGGATTCATGTCGATATCAGTGATATGCGGATGGGCAGCGACCCAGAGAGCAATCAGGTAAGTGGAGAGAGGGACCATTCCAAAGACGAGAAGCACGAATCGGAGGGTCATGTGGATGTGGGCGACGTCTTCTTCTTCTTCGGGAGCTCGGAACGGATGATCATTCTTGCGACGGCGGTGCATGTGATGGGATATTGTCATGAGGAACACTGATAAGATGATTATTATCAAATTTATGCAGGAAGAGAAGGAAACGGATGGAGACAGAGGGAAAATGATACACGATACGTATAAAACATCGAAACAACGAAAAAAGACCCGTGCGTTACACAGTGATACAGATGGGGAGGAGAGGCTACAAAAATGCCCAAGCAATCGAAATCAGATCAGCAGTGACAAGAAAAAGATTGGGTGGTGGTGGTGGAAAAGGGAGGGAAGAGGCGAGGGAGAATAACACAGGAATGAACAATTATCAGCCGGTGGAGTGGCGGAGGAGGGCGGATCTGAAAGAGTCTATGTTTGGAGCGATGCTAGAACTGGAAGCTGATTTTAGAAAGTCAGGGTGTGTGTATGATACGTGATATGTTGATCACCTATCAATGACGGGTTTTTACGTGGACTGGTGTTTGTTTTGTTAATATCTTATAGCCTAGCTAGGAGGTCTGATTATGAGGAAGTGAAAGGACTCATCATGTTGAGTGGCAAGTTATGAATGAAAGTCTCGGATCCACTAGATCTGATATCTCTGGGATTCATCGAAAACTGCCAGAGAAATCGAGGCATTCATCGGATTTCGATGAACTTTTTGTGGGCATCTCATTCCTGACAACACATGCGATTCTTTCTCAACTAGCTCATGGACCAATCTGAGTGTGGAGATTCAGCACCTAACATATACCGTAACCTAGAGCACCTTATTTAAAAATGTTTCAGTGAGAATGAGAAAATAAGCAGTCGAATTGATCTCGAGAAGTGATACAAAGCTTATTTGCTTTTTAGGTCAAGTGATAGAAGCGTTGCAACACGCCGGCTAAATAGCTGTCCTAATAGGATCGCGGCGGCGGCCAGGATGGCATCGTGAATGACTACGGAGGGAGGTGCAAACTACGCAAACCGACAGTAATCCTTTCACTGCTTGCCAAAAAAGGGTCTAACCTTCGTCATCACACATGGCTGACTAAGAAGCTGCAATTAGCTGGTGACGGAATGGCTTTGCATATCGTCAATTTTTATCTTTCGCAGGCTGAGAAACAAGCGGCAAGGAAGCGATTAAACCCGAACCGCATCCGATGCGCCCTTTTTCTGTCACCTCCTCTGCTTCTCGCTTTTTTAGAAATGACGTTCTTGTTCAATTCACTTCAAGGCCAGACTACAGACACACTGAAGCAAAAAACGGCTTTGTAATCGAGCGTTGCGCAAGATTAAAACACCGAAACGATCCCCGAGGAGGAAGATATCAATGAAGGTTTGCTGATCAACTGATATCTTGGTGATTAGTGAAAGTGAACGTGATATCATGTTTGTTCAGCTGATTTTTGAAAGATCTTCTCAAAGATTTCAAATACTCACCTATGATTTGACGGGTGCTTTTTTCTTATCAGAGTACTTCTTGTGGATATCTACGAAAATCGCCACGAATACGATGAGGAATCCGATGGCTGCCCAGAATGTCAGTTCATGGCCGTACATGAAAGTGGAGAGGACGATCGAGAGCATCTGAAGAAGACATGATAACTCGAATATTTGATGAAATGATTACCTGTCTGATAGTCATTATAACTGCGAAGACAATCGGACCGAAAGTTTCGATCGTTGAGTAGATGAAGATCTGACCGACGGCACCGGAGAGAGATAACAAGAAGACGTCGCGGGAGAAGTCGACGTGCTCGGCTCCGAACTTCATGGAAGACCACACGGTTCCCTGTTCGATCAGGGAGACTGCGCAGAAGATGGCGGAGAAGAAGTTCACTCCGAACATCATCTGGAAACGGAAGATGTGAAGGGAGGACTGGGATAGATGATACCTGGTACTTGGACACTTTGGGTTTCGTGTCGAACAGAGACTTCTGCCAGTTGAGTGTGAAGGCGTCGAGGATGAGGTATCCGGCCATCAGGAGCATTCCGGAGAACTGAAAATAAGTGGACACTTCACGATGATCAGGTTGGAGTATTTGTATTTTGTTTCGGAGTTTTGTACCCTACGAAATGATAAACTGCCTCTCTGCTTCTTGCCAATCAGGTTTAGCCAGTCTACACTACGATGGGCTATGATGATTTTTTGGTGAAGGGGAAGGTAGATTGCACTTTTTCACGAGCACTCACCGACGTGTACGTAATGGTTGAGCCTCCTCCATGCGACGAGCTCAACAGGAACAAACTGGCTCCAAAGGCAATCGTGCATCCGCATCCGTACTCGAACCACGAGTATCTCTGTCCTCGAACAATTCGTCCCATGAGCATCGTGACGACTACTTTCGATGCTTTGCATATTGTTTGAGTGGGGAATGACACGTATTTAAGAGCTTCGTACTGACACCAGGAAGAGATTGTGTTGGAGAAGGAGGTGTACGAGTGGACATAGAGTGGAGGCACGTGAGGAGGTTGTCTGGAAAGGGCGATGAATGATATTTTTAGAAGAATCACTCACTTTCTCCAGTCCTTTGACAATATAATCAAACTGAGCACCAAGGCGACTATTCGATTGCAGAAGATCAGGAACTGTGTCTCTCCGAACTTTTCTTCTACTTCCAACCGATCGGACCTCCGATATCCTCTCGTGATTATTCTCTCTTGCAGAACTCCCATTGCCACCAGAGTCACTTGGATTCCCGTGAAAAAGAAGAGGAGCAGGATGGCCGCGTGGATGCATTGGGTACGGGTCTGCGGCATCGGATCCGCATCCTTCCGGGACGTCGTCGGCTTCTCTCCAGCAGGAATTAGCTGATACTCTGGATTTCCTACGGCGAAAGACCGAATGATTTGACGGAATAACGATTGGGAAGACTCGAAGGCTGAAACGGATGATGGTTGTGGGAGGAGGTTACCAATGACACTTACCGTGTTTGTTTCTCCGTACATACAAGATCAGAAGAGCCGCCGGAATGGCGACGGTGGAATAGCCGAGGAGGATGACGAAGAGTCGCAGGGGCCAGACCAACTCATCGGGCGGCTTGTCGCGGGCCTGGAACATAGGATTCTTGTTGTTTTTTGGGTCGAACTACACTGTTTTCTAATCTTTGGATCGGACGACCTGTTGAACTAGATACGGAGTACTTAGTTTTTTGAGTTTTTAGATTGGAAGTTTTGGATAGAAAGTCAGTGGTAGGTTCTTAAAACAGAATCCTCGAGTTTCAGTGTGTACCTCTTTCAAATACTGAATGACACTGCCAGACAGCGCCTGAATCGCGTACCATCCGCGGCCCCAGCTCAGCGGGTCCATCACTCTTTATCCGGCCGTTCGCGATGTTTAGAGATCGAACAAACAGTGAATATGAGAATGTGTTTGTTCAGACAATTGCATGAAAAATCGAATCACACACCACACAGAATTCGAATCAGCCAGCCTACAAGTTCAGTTTCGAATTCGAAATCAGAAGAGTCGACAAATAGAAAAAGAGAAAAATCCAGCGGTAATCGGCTAGAAATGGTGGGAAAGAGGGGTAATCCTCTGGGCCGAAATGGGTTGGCAGAGACCGAAAAGCAGGTGGAGAGTGCGTCGGAGCGACTCTCCGATAGACATCTCTCCGAACGGATCTCCTTTTCTTCTCGTTTCGGCACACATCCATGTCGAACTTTCTTTGAAAGGCACACACAGGTTCCTTTGAGATCACTACCAGCTTCTTCATATTAAGAATCAGAAAGACCGATAGTCATCTGGATTTTCGATTCTTTACGAAATACCAAAATTTGAGGAAAGATTTTGGAATCAGATAGATTTTGCAAAGCTGTGACGACACGATTCCTTTTCTCATGTTTTGTTTTGTAGACTTTGTTGTTGCACATTTCGAATCACAATCAGAATGTGTGCCTGATCATGGGCAAGGTGGGAAAGCATTCTAGATTCGGATTTAGCAACGTGTTTTTCTGATTCCAAAACGCATACGATCGGAAGATTACGCATGTTTCTTGGTGTCTTCTTATTGCTGTTTTGCAGAAATTCTTAGAAATTCGTTTTTTGGAAACTTTGAAATTTCTTCAAAAAACGCAGATGCTCTAACAAGCAGTTGTCTAGAAAGTGCACTCGTATCTTTCTCAGAACCAAAGCTCTCTTTCAAAAGCAACTAACCGTTAGATTCGAGCGTGTCACCTGCATTGTTTCTCGAAGAATCGACAAACAGGTCAAATTCTTCCAATTTCGTAGCCCTTTCCGTCCCAAAAAACGCATGGAAACAGTCGTTTCACGCACTCATTCTCTCCGTTTATCTCTTTTTAAAATCGGATTTTCGAAAGAAGAAACACTCACGGGCGCGTCGATTTCCATGATTGTTCTCTCCATTCCGTCGGAAGAATATCTGAAAATCTGCGTATAGATCGGGTTCAAAACGGTTGATCCGAGCGGGAACGAAACAGATTTCCATATGTAAACGGATAGCGAAAAGCTGCCGGAAGAGAATGGGCAAAGATGGGCAAATAGGAGAAGCGGACAGAAATAATTTATTCGCCAACGCTGGATAAGTGTGAAAAAGTTTGTGAAATCAATAAGAGAACGAGTGAGAAAAAGAAACAACGGAAAGATAAGGGGATAAAATGAAATGCGGAGATGATGATGATGAAACAATCTAGTTGTCTCCGTCATCGTCGCTGTCGGATTCAGATGATGACGAGGACGAGGAGGAAGACGAGCTCTCGCTCTCGGACAAGTCCGTGTCACTGTCACCTTCTCGTACTTTCTCGTCCTTTTCATCTTCTTCTTTAGCATCCGATGGTCCTGGAGCATCAATGGCCTCCTGAGCTGCCCGTGCGGCTTCTTCTCTCTGTTTCTTCCATCTGGCGGCTGCTTCGAGAAGTTTGAATCCTCCCTTCGCGGTTTGATCTTGCGGGAAGATGTAGTCGAAGTACTCTTCCCATCCAGCGTCGACGCCATCTTCCGTCTGAATCTGACGACGCTTCTTCACCTTACGTGGCATCATTGCTTCCACTCTGAAATAAAATATTCGATAAGAGAGCCCCCATTTCAGGTGTCTAACCTCTTCAAAGCCTCCTCATCGCCACTCTTCGTCTCGCACTCCTTCCACGCCTCCAGAAGCATCAACCGTTCCTCCTTTTCAGAACTTTCCAACGACTGATTAGCCTTTTCATACACTTTTCGAGCTCCATCGAAGTTGCCAATGTGCTGTTCAAACTCGGCCATCGATATCCACACCTTGATGTGATTGGTTCGCTGGAGAAGTGTTTCGTACAGATCACGGGCCTTCTCGTGTTCTTCTGATGTGATCTCAAAGTCGATGTAGGCCTTCCAGAGAAGCTCCGGCATGTCGAGAGCAGGCTGTTGGACGGCTATAGTGAACACGGCACGGGCACGGTCAGTGTCGCCAAGAAGAGACTCGAGCTCGGCGAATTTGATCCACGTTTGAGAGCTCTCCGGGGAACTTTCCAGGAATTTTTCGTAAAGTTTTCGGCAACGGTCAAATTCGCGGAGCTGAAGTTCCAGGTCAATGTAGGCACGGAAGAGCTTGTCTTTTGGACACTTTCCAATCGCGACTCCCTGCAAACGTAACCAAATAGGAAAACTTAACTCACACGGAACAAACCATAATCTTTCTTGCCGCCGGCAAGTCCAATTGTCTGATTTCAAAGTGAGCGAACATGATCCAGATCTTGGCAAAAGTGAATGTTTTGTGGGGAATGATTTCGATGCACGCCTTGTACACCTGACGGGCTCTTTCAAAGTCCTTGGCGACGAGTTCTTCGTAAAGAGCGTAGTTGATCCAGAGGTAAATGTACCGTCGCCAGTATCGTTTTTCCTGAAAATACTACCGAAAAGGATAAGCGATAATCGCAATGTATGTACCGAGTGTGGCGGGATGTTGGCGATGGCCCTCTCGTAGACATCCTCCACTTCCTCTCTGTTCGTGTCTTCGTTCTCCAGAAGTCTCAGATAATCGAACCACGCGTCGTAGTTGTATCCGTTGTCCTGCACCATCTTTTCGTATTGCGTCTTCCTCTTGCTGATAATCACATCCTCGATTCCCACTCTCTCGCCGAACTTCTTTTCGTGCTGCGTGTAATGCTTGAAGATGTCCTCGGTTCTGTCGGATGGCAGGTTGTCCAATCCGTACTTGAAGATGGCTCTGGCGCGTTCGTGCTCCTTCTGGCGCTCTTCGAACAGTGCGAATGCGACGAGAACAGTTTCATTAATGTCTTCTTCTCCGAAGTACTCCATTGCTCGTTCGTAGGCAGCGCGGGCGTTTCCGACGTACCCGTTCCGCTCTTCGAACTTTGCATACTTGATCCAATTCTGAACATTCGTTCCGTGAACATGAAGGAATCGCTGATAGACTGATCGTGCTCTATCAATCTCTTTGTATCTCAGCTCGAAGTTGATATACGTCTGCCAGGCCTGCTCTGGTGGCTCCCACTCGATCCATCGTTCGAAAATTTGTCTTGCTCCCGGAATATTCTCAATGACTTCCTCCATGTATGAGTACTTCAGCCAGAACTGCATGGCTCGGGGCATGATCGTGATGGCTCTGTCGAACACGTTGCGGGCGTGGTTGATCTGCTTGCAGCGCATCTCCATTTCAGCGTACTGCAGCCAGATGCTGATCGATCGGTGGTCCACGTCCAGAGCTCTCTCGAACACGGAACGGGCTCTCTGAATCTCTCCGATCGACTCCTCCCACTTTCCGTACTTTATCCAGTTGGCCAATTGCATCCGATTCTTGCGGATTCCATCCTCGAACTCCTTCCTCTTTTTCCTCTGATACTCTTTTAACTCATCCGGGTCCGTGATTTTTGTCTTCGGTGCTGGCGGAATCAACTCGAGCTCACGTTCTTTCGCTTCACGGAGCAACTGTTCGGCGGTGATTTGCAACGGAGCAGGAGCCTGAAAAATTTTTTTTGAAGATTCCTAAAAAATCAAAAACACACCTTATTCTTGACTTTGGCCGCTTTTTTGGGTAGCCGTATCGGCTTATTGCCCGGCATTTCAGCTTCTTCGTCACTCATTGTCGATTTCTGAAAACAACTCTTTGAGAGAGCAAACAAAATAAATTCGAATTCGTGCCGAGAAAAGACGGCTGTGTAAAAATCGTGTTGAGACTCGGAACGGAAAAGAATATCATCATGCGCCTTTAAATTTTGCTGACATACTTGTAAACTGTCTCAGTTTGTCGTTTTGTGTAGAATTTTGAGAAAATATTTTGTAAAAATCAAATTTTAACTGAATCAAATAAAATTTCGAACAATTTTTTACACAAAAATATTTTATATGAAACCAAAGTATTTATTCCGGCATTTTTATCGTTCAATCTTTTTCATTTGAAATCGCCATCAATATAATAAAACAAAAAGTGAATTAAAAATCTGTGAACAAAGTTGAACAACTTCAAATTGACCTTTTTCTTCTTTCGGAAATTAATTTTGTTTTAAAATTTTTTGAAACGAGATAAACGGGACTCTAGCGTTATATAGTTGTTAGCTGACCCGAGTCGAACACTCGCAAACGTTTTTCTACTGAAACGATTAGGAAGAACCACTAATTTTCTCTTTCAAAACATAGAAAATTGAAAAAAAAAACAAAAATGGTTTCGTGCGGAAATTCGAAAAAGAGTATGGCCGTGCAAATCCTCGGCCGCGGCCGTGCCCGCCAATCGGCGCCACATGATTATTGGAGGCTGTTTTGACCGGTGACCCCGCACGAGTTTTCTCGGATTTTCTCGCGATTTTGCCGATTTTTTTACTTAAAAACCGAAAAAACCGCTTGGCAATGCTGGTAAAGCTATTATAGGCCAAAAAAACAAACAAATCAATGCAGTTTTCGTATTCAGTAGAATTGTCATCATCTGAAATTTTTTCCGAGTTCCGGATCAAAATTTGAAACTTTTCGAAAAAATCATGCAAAGTCAATTCGTTAAACGATCAGAAGCGACCTAATATAGAATCTTTAAAAAAATTTAAATTTGAAATTATAAAAATTTTAACTGTTGAAACATCCGCTAGAGTCGTAGCTTCAGACATTCCAAATTTTCACGCATATCATATTTGTTAGTTTTAATTTAAGTCTGGAACATAATACCTGCAATTTTTCACATATCAAAGCCTCATTTATTTTCAGAAAAAACTTGTGACCCCATTCCCCTACTACATTTTAGATTTGTTTTTGTTTTTCCGGCCGATCAATGATCATCTCTTCCCCGTCGTCCTTGTGAAATGTGTCTTGTCTGTAAAGTGAACGTTTCCATTTCCCACGGAATCGACTGCCTCTTCCGCTCACAAAATGCTATTTTCTCCATTTTGCATAATCGATGTAGTGTCCGCGGAACACTTCTCCGCTCCTTTGCTCGTAACCTTCTGTCTTGCTTGCTTTATTATTCTTTCTCTTACTTATTTCAGCGATTTTCGAGGCTTCACAGCCAACTATCACCCAACTCACCCCTTCATTTGGTTTTTTTTAGCTGTCGGAAAATAATGGTAGGTAGACGTCATAGACGGAAGTTCGAGACCGGCAGAGGTTGTCTATTTGAGAGCGACTCGGAAGATGATCTGTCCTCGGGATCGGTCAGCGAGGTGGAAGACGTCGAAGACGACATAGAGATGGATGAAGATCTCGAAGCCGCCGATATGGACAACCTTGCCAGCGACGGTAATACTTGATATATGTCCGGACTGAGGTTGAAATTACAGAAGAAGCCGGAGACATTGAGGACAAAAAGCGCGAAAAGCACTTTCGCAAGGAAATATGGCAACTGAAGAAACTGCCGTACAGCTCGGACATCGAGGAACAGGCCAACCGACACTTCCTAATGATCAAAAAGGGACTCGCCGAGGCTGTTCTTCTCAATGACGCATCAGTGGGATTCTGCCACTGGACCATGGAACTCGACAAGTACATTGACTTCTACGGCCGTCGGTTCTCCAAGGAGGAACACATCCAGCTTGTTCACATATTTCTCCCACTCGTCAAAAAGGGATCTGTGTTCAGAAATGTGAAGATAGCGATGCGCACATTGTACACGTTGCTGTGCAAGAGAGACTTCCTCACTCGTCAGGACTTGGTCATTGACTGGCGGCCACTGATGGAATTGTACGTTGAGGTCACGTTCGGTAACCTCGAAGAAGACGGGATCTTCTTGATGCCAGACGGATTCCGCAGCGACCTGCACACTCTGATCTTCTACGCTCGTCCCTATTTTGCCGACACTTCAGTTCAGGAGGTGCTGGACGAAGTCAGACCGTACATGTGCATCTGGGACGAGTCGTGTCTCCGTTACTGGAAGCTGCTTGAGTTGTTCCTGTGCACTGCGATGCCGATCGAGAAGCAGATAACCCATGGAACGGCTGTCTGGTTCGATGAAGCTTGGTATTGGTACGAGCAGATTTCGAACAACTCGCTCTTCGAGACCCAGGCGATCAAGATGTTTGCGAGGCTCTCCGTTGAGTGTCCCGGCCACATCGATTGGACAGACAAACTCGATTTGATTTTCTCCCGTCTTCTGAGAGCTCTCCGTCTCGGACACGTCACCGGACTCTGCCAAATCTTCAACCAGGAGTATGGATCAATTTGGATAGTGTTTATGATGGGAACGAAAGCTCACACGAAGCTTATGAGCCACTTGAAGAATCTTCTCAATCAGATCGAATCATTCCTTCATCCTTCGAACAACGGACTGCACACTCAGCATATCATGTCCTTGATTACAAAGTTGATGTCCAACACAGTCCTCCGCTTGAAGAGAGAACGAACGGAGAAGGCTCATACTCATCAGCGGACGAAGATGCCGGTATCCTTTTTAACGATTCGTTTCTAAATTCAAAACAATCAATTTTCAGATCCCTGATGAAATGCGTCTCACGCAGGACCATCTCGATGAACTTGTCAACCTGGTTCTTCCATGTCTCAAGCTGATGGCATTCACCAAAACATGCAAGGAACTCGTCAGTCCCACCTTCCGTTCAGCCTGTCTGCTGTGCCCCAAGATCATCCTTCCCGTAGTCCTCGACATGGTTTACCCTGCTCTGGAGACCCTCGTCGAGCCGCATCGCCTCCTTCAGACACTTGGAACCCTGCTCGGAGTGCTCATTCCCCTCGTGAAAGACGAGCCAGATGCCGAAGGAAAGACCTATCGTGTCCACGCCATCACGATTCTCAACTCACTGCTTCCCGGGCTCGACTGCAATGATATCAGCAAGTGCATGATAACTTATCAGATCATTGGAGTTCTCGTCAACATGATTCCGCTTGTCGACTGCTCCGAAGCTGTGCACACGCGATGCGATCTCACCGAAGACGAGAAGGAACTCTGCTCTGCGACTGCCAACTTCGATCCGATCATCTCGATGCTGATGGATCGTATGATTGAGATGCTTGTTGCCTGTGGACAGACGGCCGCGACTACGAGTACTCACGGATCCATTGCTGCCAAGACTGGAAACAACATCGAGGATCAGATTCTGCATAGAGGAACCCTCTCAGTGTTCAAGGGAATCTGCAGAAACAGTAGCACGGAGCTCTTCACCATCGCCATGAACAAGTTATACAACATGACCTGCGAGCACGTTTTCGACAGTCGCATTGCTAACGACGTCATCGCCGATATGATCCAAGTCGCGTGCAAGTTCCACCCGGATATCGCCTTCCTCAAGTTCTTCAAGCTCATTCTGTCGAAACTTCAGAATAGTATCACCCGTAAGTCAATGCTGTCTTATTCCCTCTGATAAATTATTCTAACACTTTGTTTTTCAGCTGAATTCTACACAGAAGAGAAAGTCGAATTCGGAACGCTCTGGTGGCTCACTCTAGCTTCGCGGATCATCAAAGTTCATCCGAGAATGCTCCTCGACAACTGGCACCTCGTGGAAAGTCTCCTGGAACTGGTCATGCCGGTCAAGAAATGCACGAATGCGACCGAGAAGTCGCTGAACGTGTTTGACAATCTGCTCGAACAACTAACCTCTATCCAGGTCAACTCCCTCATCGAACGTCGCAAGCAGTACGATCTTCCGACCGATCAATTCCTGGCGATCCGCCACTGGGCGGCTCCTGTCGATAAGAAGACGTGGAACCCGGAATGGATTCTCCCGACTCAAGAATCCATCGACCGTGCCACTCAACTATTCCGTAAATGGGTGATTCCGAACATTGACGTGCTAAACAGTCCAGCTGGAATCGGAAAGAAAGAGATTCTCCATCGTCTGTTCCTCACCAGAAGTGCTCTTCTCGGAGCCTGTTTCTCACTTCCGCTACTCGAAGGAGACATCATTCCACTCACTGATTCGCACATTATTGATCAAGAGAAGGAGATGGTCACTGTTGTGAAACCGAAGGGAACGCCGGAAATCTCAATCGACGGAAAGAACGTTCGTCAGATCGCACTCGACTGCACCATCGGTCTGATCGACTATCTTCTCGAGAACTCTCCGGATGACGTCAAATCGATCCAGGAGGCTATCTCGTGTCTCCGTGGCCTTCCACTCAACCGCGGATACACCAAGGAACTTTACAGCACTTCGTCCACTAGCTATAGAGTTACCAAGACGATGCTCTGTGATAAGTTGGCTGGTAATCGAAGCAACATTGAGATGATAGTCGAGGAGTACGTAATGCTGCTGCATCGAAAGCGCATAGCTCACACCCAGGGATGGCACTACAACCAGCAGCACAGGAGAATTCAAGACTGCTTGCTGAAGGTAGCAACCAGCACCTACAGTGAAGTAAGAAAAGTCGCTTAGCTTCGAAAAATGCTTTTGTTATTTTCAGAATCGCGCCAAGGCTCAAGCCATCTTTCTGTCCAAACTCCGTGAGCATCCGTATTCGTACAAGAAGGTTGTCAACGACATCCTGGCCTTCTTGGAGCCCGGAAAGGATGTGACTCACGAGCAGCTGAAGGGAGCACTTTATTTGCTCATCGACGGGAAGAAACAATCGCTGATGCTGAGAATGGAGTTCGAACAGCAAGCGAAGATCTGGCCAGCTCTTGTCAAAGTGCAGCACAGCGAGAAGCCGACAATCATTGCTCTTCTGGAGACGGCTCAGAACATGATTGTGGACAACTACGAGAACTACAGACTCAAGTATGAGTGGGAACCTGGAAATGTGGTGGCCGCGAAGAAGCTTCTGAAAGCTGCTGATGAGTCTTCTCCGTTGCACAACGCTGAGATGCTTAAACATCCGTCAGATGCCCAAATCGATCAGTACAAGGATCTGTTGGAGGAGAAGTATCAGAAGGCGAAAGCTTCTTACTTGCTTCTGATTGACCAACTTCTTGTCCTTGCCCTCGATCCAAGTCTCCACTGGCGTCCTCTGGACATGGCCCACGCGATGATCTCGATGCAAGTTCGTCGTGACTATCCTCTCCCCGACGAAGCTATCAAAATGTTCGTGAGACTTCTCGTCAATGACGCGGTCAAGACCAGAAGAATAGCCTCGGCTGTCGTTGCTTCGTGGCTCAGGATCACCAAACCGAGAGCTATCAAGCAAGAGTACGTCATTCCCTACAAGGCTCCGAACACATCTGTCGGAGCCAAGCATCCAATCAAGTACGGCTTCCGAGATGACAATCGAATCATGATGTACGAGGAGGACAAGCTGCCAAAGACCGACGAGGAGTGGGACAAGTTCCAGTTCTGCGGAAAGCAACACTGGGGAATCTACACGTGGCCGGAGAAGCTTATCACGTATGCTCCACTCAAGGATCAGACAAACATCGACCGAACCTACGACCAGTTCAGCGATGTCGAAAAGTACATCGTCGAAACGTTCCAGGACGAGAAGTTTATGACTCGGCTCCGTGAGCTGTTTTCGATTGAAATGAAGAAAGAGGACGAACTGTTCAACGCTGTGCACTTCTCACTGTTCCAAGGGCTGTTCCGCTGCTACGGAGACGTGCTTACCCACTCATTCCGTGTTCAACTCGATATTTTGCTCGCTAGTTCCAAGGAATACGAACAGAAACTTGCTGCTGAAATCACCGCCGGTCTGCTGAACGGATCGAAACTGTGGCGATACGAGAAGCAGAGAAAGATGTGGAACTGGCTCGACCCAATGCTCACCAAGACTTTCGAGATGATGAAGGAGGATGGGCTCCGCAACTGGGGAGTCGCCATCGCCACGGTCTGCGGTTGCTCGGAGCCACGAATGCTGAAGCCACTCATCGACTTGTTGTTCAAACTGGTCGAGAGGCCAACGGAGAATGCGTACGCGGCGAGCAGCAGAATGTTTCTGATCCAATCTGCGTTGTGCCAATTCGAATGGAGAGGTGTAGAGTTGTGGAACAAGTTGGTCGGCATGATGCACGGATCGCTGGTCCAGCCGTTTGCCAACCTCAGAGATCGTGTCGCTATGTAAGTTAGGAACATTCCGATTTGTTCGTAATTTTCGTATTCCAGTTCACTCGTCTCTGCGACCTGGTACGATCTTCCTGCTGTGTGGGCTGACCCAAACCTGCCAGCACGTCTTCAGCCACCAAAAATCGAAACCATCGGTGCACTTTATCAAGAAATGCTCGGAAGTTGCTGGGATGAAGTGCGGATGGTTCGTGACTCGGACTTGACCAGCAGTTCTAACGGAAATGGCTCATCGTCTCTTTCTGTTCCTGCTCTCAACGGCATTGCCAATAACGGCATGACCCACTCCGCCTCCAGCGCTTCCCTGGCCGAAGTGTCCGAAGTGAAGAAACAAGCTCGTCTGACCCTCAGAGCCGCCATTTCCTTCGTCTTCAATACCTGCAACCAGTCTTACGATGCCTATCCACCGTGCTTCGTTTCGATGCTTCCACTCTGGTGTCACTACTCTAACGACGTTGGAGATGAAGAGCTTCAGAAGACTTGCTCGGCCTTGTGCGCAAGCCAAATGGAGGCGATCTACATTTCGCCAGCCAATGCTCCACTCGTCGTTGAACAGTTCCAGCAGATCCTTGGATCTTCGTGGTGGTGGAAATCGAAAGTGGCCGCATTGAAGATGATCAGAATGCTCGTGTTCTCGAACCGATATGTGTTCATGAAGCATCGTGATGAAATCGGTATGGATTTACACAACGTTTCACTTCCTACAATTTACTATTTCAGGAATGATTCTCGTAAACTCTCTGAATGATAATCAGATCGAAGTTCGTGAAAGAGCTGCCGAGGCGTTGAGCACCTTGCTCCAAGGAAAATTCTTCGAAACCACCGGAGAGCTCGTGACGAAGTTCAGCCAAGCCGCCCACTCGAAGGATCCTATCCAAGCCCACGGAGGAGTTCTCGGATTGTCGGCCATCGTGCTTGCTTTCCCGTATTCAGTTCCAGAGTTCCTCCCTGGAGTTCTCATGACCATCTGCAGATTTGCGACTGATAAGAATGCGACTATCAGAGTAAGTAGCTGACCACGTATACCTCTGAAACCTCATCCGTTTGCAGGAAGCCGTGAAGCGTGCGCTGTCAGAGTTCAAACGAACCCACCAGGACTCGTGGCGCGAGCACGAGCAACAGTTCAACGAGGATCAGCTGATGGTGCTCCGCGACCTGCTCATCTCGCCCAACTACTACGTCTAAACCTTCCAACCCCGATTGTAGTGATAGCGCGTAGCACTAGTGGACGTATCTCCGAACGCTTTATCATTTCGCATTTCGTCGGGTTCACCCCTCAATTTTTAACAGTTTGTCTCTCTATTTTCTAATTCTGAAACTATCACTTCGTCCCCCCTTCCCCCTCTATTTATCTCTCTTGCCCCTTCCCCGTATTCACCTTTATTTAATTATTTTGTTTTATTTTCCATCCGGTCTGTGTGCAGCATCTGCACCTCTTTGCTCGGTACTTCTCCCCGTCCGTTTCTTCCTCCCGAATGTGTATCCCGCCCAATTGCGGCATCCCTTGTGAAAAAATAAATATTTCGATTTGGAGTCAGAGTCCTCTTCTAATTGCTTTTCTTATTTGTATTCGTATAGTGCGATAGTCAGATTCCTCCAAATATTGCTCTTGCCTTGTCAGAAGAGTTCATTTCGTTCTCTTTCTCCTCACCAGAACCCATTTTCAGATGGAGCGGAGCACGAGAGCATGGATGTCGATTGTGGTGGTCCAGGCGATGGGAAGTGTGTGGATGTGCTACGCGAAGCAATCCGCCGCCTCGCACTACACCACAGCTTCCCCGGCTCTCTCCAGAGCTCACGCCCTTCCTCTCGCTCTGATGTGCATTCTACGGTAAGTCAACGAAAGCATCCCTCCTTCATCGGAATATTCCAGAATCGTGCTGATCTTCGACTTCCGCAACTTCACCGTCCACATCGCCCACATCATCCTCTCCATCGTCACTTCGATTCACACCCTCACTGAAGTCTTCTTCTACCAATCCATGTCGTACGGCATCGTCACCGTCACCGAAGTCACCCTCAACAGCTTCTCCGTCGTCGTCATGCTCACCTTCTTGCTCTCGCCGACGTTCTCCAACACCACTGCTGAAAAAGAACATAGACCTCGGAAGGTTATTGCGAAGCACTTCATGGAAGGAGACATGTTGACTCCAGATGACGACGACGAATTGGTGAAGGCGTACAAGAAGTGGAATTAAAAAGCAGATGTAAATATTGTATCCTAGTTTTGTTCTTTGATCTAATCACCAATTCCCATTCTTATCATTATTATTAACTTCTCAACGTCAAACTCGCCCACTTTACTCGATCTCTAGCCACAAATTGCAATTGAAAAGATTCTCTATTTTATAAAATGAAGCTTTATTGTCTTAAAAGATTTATTCATTTTCGAGTTTCGTTATTCAGAGGCAGTGGATAGTCAAAGTCATCTGTGGGGAATGAAATCATAATCGGAGCGGCTCGGCAAGCATCGGAGGATCGTCTACTTTCTTCCGTAGTAGGCGTAGTATGGCGACGTGTAGTAGTAGTAGAGTGGCTGTGCAGCAACGGCTCCCTGCTGCTGCTGCTGTCCGCTCGCCGACTGGTCGTACTGCACCTTCTGCTGGCTGCTTCCGCTCTGATCGTACTGCACTGGCTGCTGCTGGGCTCCTTGCTGGTACTGCAGAGTCTGCTGCTGTCCGTTCTGCTGGGAGTATTGTTGCTGTTGCTGGGTTCCCTGGGCGTACTGCTGGGTCTGCTGTTGTGGGTACTGTTGCTGGTAGGTCTGCTGCTGGGTCCCGTCATTCTGGGTCTGCTGAACGGCTCCGGCGGTTCCGGCGGTTCCGACGGCGGCAGTTGGGTAGTAGTAGTACATTGGGGTGTAGTAGCTGGTCGGGTAGTAGTACATGTACTGGGCAGAAGCCACGGCGAACAAAGCGCAGAGAGCAAGAAGACTGAAAGGAGAGGAAAATTGAAAGGATCAGAGGAGAAGGAAGACTCACGTGTTCATTTCGTTCGGATTGCTGACTGTTGGAAATGGTGAGTTTGACGTCGAACAGCGAGTCTTTTATACCCGATCCCAATGGGTGGGTCTACTCTTTTCTGTCATCAGCACCATTCAGAAAGAGGAGGAATTGTATGTTTTTTTCGCCAGTAACTGCCAACTTCTCGCAAAGTAACTGAGCAAACTCGAGGTCAAGAGAGCCGAGACGAGAGAGTGTGGAGGACGGAGAGACGCAGACACGGGATGGAGTTTATTGACGCTCGGCGGACTTCAAAATGAAACTGTGGCATGGCGGGCAGGCGAGAACTTTTTTCGATTTTGATCACGGATTATGATAGGAAAAAATGAGAAAAAGTGAGGGCACTGATCAGTCGAAAAGTGCGCAGAGACTCTCGAAATAAACTATCATCTACCTCAGCTCGGATCAGATTTCTCAGGAAATCTCGGGTTATGCAATCGTTACGGACACTGCTGGCGTCTGAAGTTCAAATGTCTCCAGTCCACAGATTAACAGATCTTCGCAGTTTTTGTGCTTTTTGCTACAATTCCCACTCAAAGACCACTAACAAACACGCATTTCTCTCTGTGTTTCTGTGAAAAAGTCAACATGACTTTGGTTACATGTGTATTTCGGGAGGGTAGAGAACACTTTGTTGACAAGGGAACACAAGGGATTCGGATAGGAATGTAACGCTGATTCATCTGGAAATTGAAATCGGAGCAGAATAAGTGAACTTGGTGTGAACTTGGGAACTGGAGCAAGATGACACTGCTCAAGGAGTAGGACTTGAAGAAAACTTGAATGGGTCGGATCTGAAGTTGTTACTTTTGGAACTTTCCAGCTTCTTCTTCTTGCATTTGCATCATCATAATTGTGATGTGAAGTCTCCCATTTCGATTACGTAGACGGTAGGTGTTCTCTTACATAAACTTTCCACCTGGCCATAAACACTGCTCGGGTATCAATGACATAAACAACTCCACCTCCTCTGCTTCGGTTAATTTTCCCCTTCAGTTGAGTCATTCATTCAACCAAAATGATACCCAACTTAACGTTTTTGCTCTTGTTCGCTTTGCTCAGATTTGTGACGACTAGCATTGACTATGAAGAGATTCAAATTGAAGATCAGTACGAGACAAGGTGAGCTTCAGAGTTGTCTTCTTTTCCAAGTTTTTGTTTTCTAGATCTCGAATCCTGATGGTCGATGGAAATGTGTGGCTTCACGCCGGCAAGGATAAGAATATCACATTCAAGACGTTCGGAAAGGGAAAAATCTACGTGGAAGACACTGATGTTTCAAGTTTGCCTGATACGGTAAGCTGTTCCCAGTTCAACCAGAATACGGATATTCAGGCAACGTTCAACACTTTGGTCGGTCGAATGGATAATGCCAATCAGATGTTGGTTGCACTGAAGAGCAAGCAGGACACGCAGACTTCTGCGATGAGAGTGGTTCTCGGATCGGCAAAGCATTATCTTGTTGCGGTATGATTAAATGACCTAAATCAGGGAATTCAGAACTTTCAGCTCCGAAATCTGTCTCTGGAAGTGTCGTCTTTGAAGAAATGGAAAACTGATAAGATGGCGAGAGATACGAGAAGAAGGGGTCTGTTGGTGAAGATGACTAGACAGATTATGTAGGTTTTTGGAAGAGACGCTCGGAAAATCTTCCTTGTTTCAGCAAGATCAACAAGTACCTTTCAATGAACGCTTGTGATTCGGGCAAATGTCAAAACGGCGGGACCTGTATTCCTAGAGTCGGCATCAAGTTCTTCTGTCTCTGCCCACCCCATTTCACAGGTGAACAGTGCGAAGCCGATGTGGATGAGTGCTCGGTGTACAACGGAACCACTGCTGGCTGCCAGAACAACGGAACTTGTGTGAATAAAAGAGGCGGTTTTGAGTGCATTTGCCAGCCAGGACACCATGGTCCGTTGTGCCAGTATCACATGTCAGCGTGCTCGAAGACTTATGAACTCTGTGGACCCCATGGTCATTGCATCGAGAATATCGTTGATCCGACTGCCGAAACCGCAACTGATTACAAGTGCATTTGTGACTGGGGATTCAAGGTGTCGAGTGATAAGAACAATCCGACGTGTGTTGATGTGGACGAGTGCGAATCGAACCCTTGCCATCCCGGAGTTGACTGTATCAACCTTCCGGGATCATTTGTATGTTCCGGATGTCCAAATGGCTATAAAGGTAAGATATAGAATGAAAAAACAATAACCTGAAAGTATATTTTATTTCAGCTGACGGGAATGCATGCGTCGACGTCAACGAGTGTGAATCAGAAGTTCCCCAGTGCTCTTCCGTTTCGAAATGCCACAACACAGTCGGTTCCTACTATTGTGATGCGTGTCCAGCGGACTATTCCGGGGACGGATACACTTGCACAAAGATTGATGCTTGTGCCAAGAACAAATGTCATGAGTTGGCAACTTGCAAAGAAACTGACGACAGCTACCGTACTGATGGAGGTTACTCGTGCTACTGTCCTGATGGATATGTTGGCGATGGAATCGGAGAAAATGGATGCACGAAGACGGAGAGCAGTGTGTGTAGGGAGCACGATTGTGTGAATGGAGCGACTTGCCGGGTGAGATAAACAATCAGAAGCTCTCTTTATGTTTATCTTTCAGCCAACTAACGCAACATACTATCAATGTGACTGCGAGCCCGGATATCTGGGAAGGTACTGCGAGAAGACGTCGCCATGCCACGACAATCCATGTCAGAACGACGGAGTCTGCATTCCATCCCTCGGCAAAGCATTCTGTCAATGCAAGTCTCCATTCTTTGGAGACGTCTGCGAGTTCGAAGAAGAACGTTCGTTTCACCTTCTAACCTCTTGAAAACATCTCTTCTTCAGACTGCGGTGCCCATTTCACCAATTCCACAGGCAGTTACGACTTTGAAATGTCCCCGTCAAACGTCTCATCCATCTGCGACTTCTCATTCAACATCCCCGCTGCCAACTCTGCCGTCCGAATCAACTTCACCGCATTCGATAAGTTCACTCAAGAAGACGAAGGGCCTACTGATTGTGCCACTACTGTGTCGAATCTGACACTTTACGACGGTCAGAATGACAATGCTCCGATCTTCGCGACGTTCTGCGGAGACCTTCACAGTGTGCATGCTCCACTTGGAAACACTCCGATTACCATGACTGCTTCTGTGGCGATGATGAGGTTCCGAGGAACTCAGGGAAAGTTCAGCATTGCGTGGGAGACAATGGAGAGAAGTGAGTCGTAGATTGCAATTGGTGTTTCAATTGTTGAACTTTTTAGAATGCGGCTTCAGGACAAGAAAGCCAGAAGGTGTGTTGTCAGTTCCGCAGAATAAACAGGACGTCGTTTGCGAATGGTTCATCACTGCTCCAGCTGACAAGGTCATCCAGGTCACCATCCCGGCTATCGCAATGCACTCGAAGGACACCGAGAACTGCGATCAGAACTCTCTCGAAATCTTTGACGGCTACTCCACATTCGACAGACATCGCATCCTGGAAACGTGTTCATCCACTGAAGAAGCCCAAGTCGTCACCTCCACTGGACCCTTCCTCTCGGTTTCCTTCATCAGCAACATGCTCCCGGGAGTCAGCGGATTGGAAACAATCAGAGGATTCTCGCTCAATTACAAGTTCATAACTCCTGATAGACAGTGTGGAAAAGAAATTGTGAATGTGAACAGTGAATTTGACTTCTCCGGATCTATTGAGTCTCCGAATTATGGAAGTTTGTACCCTGCGAACATGGACTGCACGTGGATGATAAACGGAACATTGAGCAACAACTCGTACAGCGGAGACATGGTTATAAAGCTGACATTCGATCAGTTCGATGTTCCTTCTTCATTCAGCTCTTCGGGTCTGGCAATGCACTGTACGTTTTGTAGAAAATCTATTTTTCATATTTACTGTTCTTATTTCAGACCGATCCTTCCGTCGAATGCATCCTTTGAGCGGATCAATCGGAATAGCTCCAGGTCTTTCTAGAATCTACGGATACCGTTCCATAATGGACATGGGCACGTGTTCCAATGACTACTTGAAGATTCACGACGGAGATGGTACGATTGTTTATGAAGGATGCAACCCGAGGAAACCTCCAAGCGAATTGACAGTAAACAATCCAGCAGCAGTGCTCAGTTTCCATTCAGACGACTCGGATCAGGGCAAAGGATTCAAGATCCGGTATGAGATGTGTAAGTTGAACGAAGAATCGAATTGTACAAAATCCTGCCTATTATAGTGTGCCAGAAGAAGGTCTCTGGAAATGGAACCATCCAGACGTGGAACTTCCCTAACGGAGGCCCAGAAGGCACATGTACCTACATCATCGAGGCTCCTCGGACTCACGTCATCCATGTCAGGTTCATGACAATCGGACTCCGAGTTCTCCCAATGTCCGAATGCTTCTATTCACCGAAACCATTAGAAGAATATCAAGATTATGTTGAGGTCAGTCTGGCCCCTTTTCCAGTTCCAATCATACTCTTTCAGTTCTCCGGCGGCCGTTCCGACAATACCATATTCAACAAGCGTTATGTCTGTCCAAAGTTCCCATTCATCGAAGGAAACTGGCTTGCCGTTTCTGCTGTCCGTCCTCTGAAAATCACTGTCGCCAGCTCTGGAAATCCACTTTTCAAGGGTCTCAGTCTCGAGTACAAGACATCGGACGTTGGTTGCGGAGGAATGTTCTCTAGCATGACTGGATCCATCACCTCTCCCAACTACCCAGACAAATACCTTCCGCACATGCACTGTGTCTACAATGTGTTCGTCTCCTGGTCCAAAATCGTCAAGTTATCCTTCGACACATTTGACTTGGAAACGACCCCGGCCCATGGCTGCCAGTATGACCGAGTGGAAGTCTACACAACATATCACAACGAAACGATTCACGGCAAGCTCCTCGGCAAGTTCTGTGGTTCGCTGCTCCCTCCGTCCATCTTTAGTATGACCAACACAATGGCAATCGTGTTCGTTTCGGACAGATCCGTCTCCGGACAAGGATTCAATGCCAAGTTCGAGGCAGTCAACAGAGCAACCAACTGCGACTTCACCTTCACTGAACCAACTGGTCATTTGGAGTTCAGTCCTTTGATGCAGAGATACGAGAAGTGCGTGTTCCACATCGCAGTCCACGAGAATCAGAGAGTGCTGATATCAATGAACAACATGACACTGCCATGCGACAAGAGCAGCTTGGCGTTCCGAAACGGACCTACGGAAACATCTCCTCCGTTCTCTTCGCTGCCTTCTGATTCTGAAGTCTGCACCCCGAAAGTAAACTACATGCCAGTCATTCGATCATTCGGAAACAGAGTCACAATCATTTACAAAGCAACCGACTCGAGATCTTCTTATTTCAACTTGACTTATGAGACTATTGCAAACGGTTAGCTTCCTCTTCAACTTTTCCAGTTTCTGAATGATTCTTCAGGATGCGGAGGTCGTGTCGATGGAATCAGCGGTGTCGTCTCAGCTCCACAGTATCCTCTCGGTGACAAAAAGAACATGAAATGCGACTGGACAGTGGCTGTTGCTCTTGGAAACAAAGTCAGATTTGTGTTGACGGCTCTGGATGATCTCAATGCTTCCGACTCGAATGGATTCTGTCCGGTGTTCTCTGTGAACAGATTAGATGTAAGTCCAGTTGTTTTAAGAGCTGCTTACTCACGTCCATCTTCAGTTTTACAACTCTCCTCGTCAAGGAAACCTGCACTTGAAACGTTATTGTGCCAAGGAAATGGCATCTGAACCGATAACTTCAGATGATAACGAGCTGATTATCAAATACGCACAATCAGGAGGAACTCAAATGAAGAAGATCTTCGGATTCTCCGGTCACTTCACCACTCTCTGCACAGGAATAGTGCACAGAGCCATTTCTGGCAACATCCAAAGCCCCGGGTATCCACACAAGGTGTACGGGAACCAGTACTGTTCCTGGACAATCATAGTTCCGAAAGGAAACCGTATCCGCGTGAGCATGCATCACTTCTCGCTTGGCTATAGTGGATATCAGAGAGATAACGAGTGCACTGGAGGAAACATGCTCAAGGTCGAAGACACGGATCTGGCGGAGGCCGAAGTGACTTTCAGAACCCAGTTCAACACGACCAACTCTGTCAACAAATTTTGCGATAAGGCGGTGCCAAGAACGATCCGTTCGAAGCACAACACGATGAAACTGACCTACAACAGTTTCTCCATGCCGACGAATCAGTTCTGGCTCAGTTGGAGCACCATGGGATGCTCAGGAGACATAACCTTCCCGCAACAGATCATCGCAACCAAAGATCACATTGATCCAGAAGTTGACGACTTTGAGTGTCAGTACAAGATAACTGCTCCAGTTGGAAAACAGATCGTTCTGAAAATCGAAATGCTGAATATTCTGCCAACAGGCACGGACTGCATCTACAAAAAGGACTCACAGTTCAGAGGAATGGCAGTGTTCATGGGAAGCAACAATGCATCTGGAGTGGCATTCTCGACGGTCTGTGAGCCTGTACTTGAGCAGAATATTACTTCGCACACTTCTGAACTGTTCATTCTTTTGTCGGTGAGTACAAAATCATCGGGGCAGCTGTGAAATTGAAACTCATTTCAGCTCGAAAAGAGTAAATTCAACCCGAAAGCAAATGTGTTTTTCAATGCGACCGTCGAGTTTGTTGATATTCCGAGGGACTCGCCATCCGATGCTTGCGGAGGAATCATTGATTGTAATAAACAAAACGTTTCTATAGAATGCTTAGACCCCACTTTTCAGTGAAACAAGGAATCACCAATACGATCACATCTCCTGGATTCCCGGGACCTTATCCGGTTGGAGCGCAGTGTAAATGGCTGTTCAGGGCTCCGGATGGATACCACATCGAGTACACCGTCGAAGAGTACCATTCCCCGAATTATCACGAAGAGAGAAAGTCCAGCCAGCTGAACTTTGGCTACGCGAATTACACTTGTCGATGGACCCTACCGTATACCGATGGATTGTTGACTTTTTACAGAGGAAACACGTGAGTCATCTGATTTTTGATGGTCGGAGAACTTGGGTAGTTGCAGAACACAAACATCTATCTTGCAAAAGATCTGTGAAGAATCAACCGAATCTAAGACATTCGAAGCGTACACGAGTGAATCCATGGTTGCTTTCGAAGGAGCAATCAACATGTTCGGTCGGAAAAGTGGAGAGGGAGCAAGAGAAAAGAACGGATTCAGAATAACCGCGCGACCGAAGTGCGGAGGAGTTGTTTACGCGACTTCGAAGCCACAGACAATTGCAATGTTCCATGAAGGAGAAGACGTGTGCAATGTGACAATTAGGAAGAAGGATCCGGAAGATTCGGAGATTTTTATTCGGTTGGAGGAGTACTCGAAGATCAATGCTTCGTCACAACACACGATTGACGACCGAATTGATATTTACGTTGGCGGAGAGCTGAAATATACGGAAATGCTGAAAGCGACGGACACGACGATGCAGGAGTACTCGGCGGATGACGAGATGATGATCAGTGTGCAACACGCCAGTGCTCCTCACTCGGCAGTCATCGTGTACAGTACAGATGACAAGAGTTGTGGAGGAGACGTCAGACATCAACAGGGAACTATATTCGCTCCTACGAGAAGCCTTGATAAACCATTTGACTGCGGATGGACCATTCAGAACAACATGGGAAACAGTGTCAAGCTGTCTATTCTGTGAGTTTACATGAATTTCACATCTTTGTATTAATTGTTTTCAGCGACCACAATCTGAGATCAACACCAAATTGCACCGATTCTTATATCGAAATCCGAAAAGACAACTCATCCGGTGTTCTGTTGAAACGTCAATGTGATGTCTCTGACATTGATACTTCTGAATACGAAGCGAAGCGACTTCATCTCTTCTTGAGATACCGTCCAAATTCAGAAGAGAATGAACCTGATGTGGAGGAACCGAACTCCAACAGACCGTTGTTCAAGGCGGCGTACAAGAAGATCAGCGGAGGAACTCCTCCGAGCCGATACGTGGCGAATCCGGTTATCGAAGACACTGAATTCGTCATGTGGACTCTGGACGTTGGAGATCAGAATGCAGGCATCCTGGTCACATTCCTAGATATTTACCTGCCGGAACCGACTTCTTATTTGAGAGTAAGTCTTGTTGAGTAATCAGTCTACGATATTCTGATTCCAGTTCACTAGAACAGGAGAAAACGACGATGAGGAAGACATTGGCTACGAAGAAGTGACCGGTGTCATGCCGCCAGGCGAGAAGTTCTTCGACACGAGTCTGATCAGAGTGTATGCGAAGTTGACGAAGGATGACCGGTTCAGGTTCATTTGGGATCCTGTTCCGTTGAATTACCAGAATTTGACCAAAACCAATAAGAAAACCAAGAGTTTGTTGTCTTATCACTTTCCATATAGCTTTCAATCTTCAGAAGTGTATGATTGTGGAGGTGACCTGAACCCTTCGTACGACTGGGAATCCCTTATGAACCCTCTTCCGGCTGGACAAAATTACGGTTACGAAGAGAATATGCATTGTCGCTGGATCATCAGAAGGCCACTGTTCACTGGAATCGAACTTAAATTCGAATATCTTGACCTGGAAAATGTGGAGAATTGTGCGTATGACTTTGTCACATTCCGATTGCAATATGACAATGTCGAGTGAGTATCAAAGAATATGGCCTTTTGAAAAGTAGAAGTTTAGGGAAGAAGATGGAGATATTGACTTCTCAAGTGTTTCGAAGCACTGTGCCTTGGCTCGATCCAACGGAACTTACAACTTCTCCGTCAACAGAGTTCTTCATATTCATTTCGTTTCGGATCGTTCAAGACATGGAATGGGATTCAAACTGAACTATCGATTGAGTTGGTGATCATTGAGTTTCCGTGACTGTAATTTGGTTTCCAGCTTGCAACGCCTTTGAACACATCCGTCCGGGAATCTCCTTCGAGAGTTACATCCAGAGTCCCAACTACAACAATGCTTTGAGCCCGAGAGAATGGAGGTGCCAGTACTCGATGATCATGGAATCCAACAGGAAACTGTTCGTTCAAGTTCTGGATCTGGACATCGAGGACAAGTCTCCGTGTGATAGTTCAGATATTCTTGTTGTCGGAAACAGATATACGGACATTTACTCGAATGACAGGAACAGGGACAGTGTGGAGTACTGTGGCACTCTCGGCAATGAGAATACGACCTTCACGAGTGCCCGGGGAAGGCTTTTCATCCGATTCCACTCTCGAGAAAACAACAGAAAAGGATTCCGACTTCTGATCAAGGAACTCGTAACGGAATGCCCATCCGGAGTGCTGAAACTCGACGAATCTATGCCTTCGAGGACTATCCAATCTCCGGAATTCCCGCAGCGTATTCCGAATTCCGTGGAGTGCGAGTATCTCATGGCAGCACCGAATGGACACCGTGTCATGCTCACTTTCGATCCTGATAACTTTGATATTGATGGATCGATGGATGACTGTGCACTTCTGGATTACATAGAAGTTCGAGATGGACCATCCCAACACTCTCAGCTCATCGGAAGATACTGCGGAAACAGACCACCGTCGAGTATTTATTCTTCTGGAAGTTTCCTGTACGTCAAGTTACACACAACGGAATATGGAAGAAGTAGGAGATTTGTAGCAACCTACGAGATCGGTAAGATAAGTTACTAGAAAACAAGTGAATTCCGAGTTTCAGCAACTTGCGGAGGAACTCTGATTGTCCACGAGAACGTCACAACTCACGTCACTTCGCCCAACTTCCCAGATCCGTTCAGTGGACCTCTTGAGTGCCAATGGAGCGTCCGAAGTCCGAACACACACATGCTGGAAGCTAAACTGGAACACCTTTGGTTGCTCTACAATCTGAACTGCACTATGGAGAGGCTGACGATTCTGGATGGAAACTCGACTTCCACTCCGCTCATTGGACCCACCTGCAATGGTCGACAGGCTCCCGAGACATATGTCCGAAGTGCTTCCAATCAGCTGACTGTTCAGTTCGCCTCGAATTCTTCTGTTACTGTGAGTACACTAGAAATGCTTGTCATCGTGCTGTTTGTTTCAGAGAGGAGGTCGTCAGTACTGCAGTGGAAAGAAATGCGGATTCGATCTTGCTGTGAAACTCAGTGAAACAAGTCAGAGCCAACCAGCAATACAATCACTAACCCTTTATCATTTTCAGAATGCGGTGGCACAATCACCGATGCAGTCGGATCTCTGAAACCGCCAGGATTCCCCGGAAGACTGTTGCCTCACGTCAGATGTGTTTGGGATTTCAAGGCACGGGCTGGATTCATCTACAAGTTCAAACTGAAATTCACCGAAAAGAAAAACTACTCTAATCGGCAGCCATCGTTTATGAGACCTCGTGATCCTTGTTTCGGAGATCTTTCGGTAAGAAGGATTCATTTTCAGAGCAACCAAATGTTTTCCAGATTATCGAAGGAATCCCACCCTACAAAGCAGCCTTCACTCATATGTTCTGCAAAGACAAAGAGGACGAAGAGTATCTGACGAACACTGATCTGGGACGAGTGATCTACGATGATTCGACGAGCAGGGACATCATTGCGAGGTTCGGAGACGGCGGGGAAAATGGAACATTCTACGCTCCGTTCACCTTGGACTACGTCACGATCCCTGCGGACCCGTACACCAGAGGATGCACTATGCTTATCAACAGCAATGTGACCCATGCGTTCAAGCCAATGACAGAAACGAAGGCTCCTGGAATTCCTGTGGATTGTATGTTGATTCTCTTGAGCATCACGTTGATATTTTCGAGTTTCAGCGTTCTGTCATTTGGAAATCGTGAAGCCAGCCAATTACGGAACTGTGTCCATTAAGGTTGATAACTATCAGTTCAATTCGGAAATCGAAAAGGATACTACAGTATGTCTGTCTTGGGATGCTCATGTCAAGATACAATGTATGTTTCTCTCTAAATCCAGATGAGTCATGATTCCATTTCCAGCCAAGGAACCAGTTCCAATCGACAAAATAGTCTGCGAGTCGTCTCTCCGTGGCAACAAATCCGAGATGATCTACGTGAACCCGAACATTGACATAATGATCACGCAAGCATTCCGAGAGAATTCAGGTCAACAGTTCAATTTGACCGTTGAGTTCCAACAATGCGGAGGTGTCATCACGTCGCCAAACAGCGGAGAACTCACCAGTCCGAACTTCGGACCTAATCAAAAGTACCTGTCAAACTCGAAGTGCAGATGGATTCTAGAGGCTCCGGAAGGACAAGTTGTCAAGGTAAACAAGAAAGTTGCAAAAAGACTTCATTTTCCATAGTATCCATAAGAACTGCCATATCCCATAGGTCCGTATCCGCCACCGTAACCTCCGTAGTACGATCCTCCGTATCCACCGTATCCACCTGGACCGTAGGCCATCGGAGGGTAGCCACCGCCACCGTAGTACATTGGTCCGTACTGAAAGTTTATGTGAGCTTTGTTTAGAATGGTTTTTACTTACAAACTGTCCCATAGTCAGCGAAATGAAACTTAGCAGTAAGACGACGAGGAAGTGTGTAGTGGTCATTTCGAATGTGGCAATTAGTTACTGTACCGTCCTTATAAAGACCACCTGTGAAGTGGGGCCTGGGTTGCAAACAACAACAGCATTCCTCAAGTGTTGGCACTTCAGATCAAAATAGTCGAGATGAAAATACTGTATGGCCATGAATGCGAGAGCGATCACTTGATTATCGGCGAAGGACGGCAGGCCGATGTCAACACAATACACAAGTATTGCCACCGGATAGACGGAGAGCAGGAGCAGAAGCTGGAGGAGAGGTTCAGAACGATCCGGACGAAGGGACGGTACATGAGCATCATCTGGAAGACCGACGACAAGCACGAACAAGCGGGATGGAAGCTGGAGTACGAGTTCATGAACGAAAACGATGAGTGCGGATATCACACGAAGGGAATGTCTGGAGTGATACACACGCCAAAGTTCGGGCAGGAGGACTACGAGAACAACTTGGAATGTCTGTGGGATGTACAGGTGCCGTTGGGTTACCATGTGAATCTGAAGTTCCGAGATTTCGATGTGGAGACTTCGGAGAACTGCGAGAAGGATCAGCTGATGATCTCTCAGGAGCACTCAACCAGAGCCAACTCCCCCAACGGAGACTACTATTTCTTGTTCCAAGATGAAGAAAAAGAGCTTCCGTTGTGTGGAATCATGCATCCGAAGGACTTTGCTTCTGAATCCAACCGTATCCGTCTGAACTTCACCACCGATGCCAAGACGACAGCGAGAGGATTCCGAATCGACTGGGAAGCAGAGTGTGGAACTGTTTATCGATTGAACCACGGAGTTATCACATCCCCGGGCTACCCAGATGGATATCCGAATAAAGCAAAGGCTTGCACTTACCTGATTGCGCCGAAAGATGAGAACTCCGTGATTGCTCTCAAGTTCTCAGACTTTGATATCTCGAGTGGAAAGAGTAAGTTAGGATCATTCGCCACTCGAATACTTTTTCATTTCCAGCAAGTTTTGGTCGTTCCCCATGTGAAGAGGATCATCTGCAGATCATTGAAGCCAGCACCGACAGAGTAGTTCACTCGTTCTGTGGTGGTAACCCGATGCCACAGGATCCTCTCGTGTTTAAGGGACCGATCGGACTGAAGTTCGTCACTGATAAATCATTTATGTGGACGATGGAGGATGCGAAGAACAAGAGAAACAGAGGATTCCAGCTGGTTTATTCGGTCAACAGTTAGTTTTCTAGAGTTTGCTCATGGAAATTGTTCTATTTTCAGAATGCGGTGACGACATTGAGCTGCGCGACGGAACACGCTTGATGACTGCCATCACCAGTCCAGCATTCCCTCTTCCGTACGCAAAGGAATTGGATTGTGTGTGGAGAATCACGACTGATCCCGACAGGATTCTGAATGTTCGGTTCGAGCAGTTGGACATGGAAGACTTCCAGGATTGCTCTGCTGACTTTGTGGAATTGCTCGATTCGTCCGATGTTTCATCAAATAAGACACTCGGGAAGTTCTGCGGAACAATGCGAAAGGCTCCACAGTACCGTGTTGTGACCACTGGACCCGTTCTTCTGATCCACATGAAGACTGATGTCAACGTGAACGCCGGAGGGTTCAAACTGTTCGTCACATCTACTCTGGGAGAAAAAGCGGGATGTGGTGGAAGACTGACAGCAACTGATAAGTGGCAGACATTGACGAATCCGAAGGATGAAGATGGAAACTATCCGCCGGCTCTGATGTGTGGATGGCATATCAGTGGACCTGTTGGATCACAGCTTCAGATCAGAGTCGATGCAGTGGATACGGAGAGGCTGGAGTATCCTCCGGGACTCAAACCGAACCCGGAATGCATTGACTCGTTGGCAGTTTACGACGGCCAGGAGTTCTTCTCTCCAGTGCTCCGATCGGACATTTGCACTTCAAAAACACCTCTTCCAAAGATTCTTTACACATCCCACCGTCACGCATTTGTCACTTTCGAGACTGATCGAGATGGAACTGGAAAAGGATTCAACATCTCTTATTCTACTCTCCAGAATGAATGTGGAGGGTGGTTGCAGGCGGAAAGTCAGATGAAGGCGTTGATTTACAAGGGTATCACCAGAGAAGATAGTGAGTTTGGAGAAGCTGAGAGTTGGATTTCAACATGCAATTTTCAGACAAGGCATCCGGAAAAGAACGAACCCACCAACGTTGCCGATTCATGATCCAGGGAACAAAGACCGAACCAGTCATCGTAAACTTCAAGTAAGTTGCTGAATGGAGCTTTGGAACAAAACAAATGCATTCAACGGCTCCCAAATTTCAATTTATTTTCCTGATTTCTTTATTACCGTTTTATTATATTCTGTATTTTTTCCATTACGTTCTTTCAGCCAATTCTCGATTCCGTCACTAGCTGGAGACTGTTCGGACTCTTACGTCGAGGTGGTTAACCCAATCATTTTGTAATGTTATTTCATTTTACAGATCAGGGATGTGGGTAGTCTGTCAGAATGCCAGCACCCAATGTGTGCTCAGAAATCACACGAACGGAAAGTTATAAGGATGTGTGGCGCCAACAAACAGCCTCCGTTCATTGCAGCTACCAACACTATTCAAGTCAGGGTTCAGTGAAAGATCTTGTTGAATTTGAAGTTCCAGATGGTGGTAGTATCACCAATTGAAGATGATAACAGCACGTTGCCGGTTATTGTTCTGGAATACGGAATCATGGATAGTAAGGATTCTATTGAAACGTGTGTTTTGATAATGTATTCTTTTTCAGATTGTAACCGAACCATTGATTTGAACAAAGCGCCAACTGGCAGGCTGACAAGTCCCAACTATCCACATCAGTATGATGAGAACACGACTTGCATCACTAAACTGGAAGCCAGAGGGCAAACAGTCATGTTTTCTTTTCAAAAGTTCCAGTTGGAACCGAAAAGAGCCGGAGAGTGTAGAGCTGACTACTTGATGGTGAAAGATTGAAATGAAAAGCAAATTAACTCAACTTGTTTTCAGATATCAGAAGGAGAATCCGTGAAAATGGAAAAGCTTTGCGGGCACGTTCTACCAGACTCGTTTTTGTCAAAGGGACAAGATATTACTGTAGGTTATACGAACATCTTCCAATCCTTTATGAACTTTCCAGACAACGTTCCATTCCGATCACTCGATGACCTACTATGGCTACGATATCACGTACTACAAAGTGAAACATCAAAACGACCACTTGATTGAGTTCGAGGACATTGTCGCAGGTTCCGGAACAATCTCTAGTGTGGGATATCCGCATGGATACAATGCTTCAATGACACAAATGTCAGTGAATTCCGTGATCTTGAAAATAAATCGATAAGATATTTCAGATTCACCCTGAAGCCTCTGAACTCTCACAAATGTCGTCTACAATTTGTCGATTTGAACATCGGATTGGCATCGACAACTGCAGAATGTGAGAAAGGACAGGCGAATGAGTACATCGAGGCGCAGATACTGCACAAGAACACAGCTGCAAAGGCTAAAGCGAGACATTGTTCATTTGTGAGCCGGGGGATACTGTAGTCGAGTAGATTCGATAGTTTCAGGACACGTGGAAAGGAATTACTATGAACTTCAACGTGAACGGTGTGGACAGGTACTTCCGACTGAAGTTCCAGTCGGATTCCAGCAAACAAAACGACGGAAGAGGGTTCATGTTCAGCTGGGAATGCGATAACTATAGCAATGGCGTCGGGAATAATCCATTTGTTTTCCGTGACTAATAATTCACCTAATAAATTTGTTTCCCATTCTGTTTTTGACTGTTTCAAAATCACGTAGCAATAACACGGAATCCGAATCCATTAAACTTTTTCAATTTTCAGGCAGTTCAATATCCCATCGACTGCTGGAGACTGCTCTGATTCTTACGTCGAGGTGACTGTTTTCCTTCCTTCCCCAAATAACCATTCCACTTTCCAGATCCGTGACGTGGGATCCCTCAACGAGTGTCAACATCCTGCCTGTGCTCGTGAGCCCTTCCAGAGAAAGATCACAAAGTTGTGCGGAACCAGAACTCCGACAGCCCATATCTCGAACACCAACACTATCCAGGTATCAAAGGAAACTCAATTTGACTTTATAACTTCAAATTTAGATCATTGTATCAGCGGAAATAGTGGCTTCTGGAAACATGACTCGTCCGTCTTTCAAATTCGAGTATGAACTACTGGATAGTAAGCTCTGGAACAAGTTCCCACCAATAACGTAACTTTTCAGATTGCAACCGTACTGTCAACACAAATGAGATAAAATCGGGTCGTCTGACCAGTCCGAACTACCCGAGATTCTACTCGGAAAACAGCACTTGTGTGACCAAACTAGAGTCGCAAAACCAGAAAATGTTGATCGCTTTTGAACAGTTTGCAATGGAAGATATGAACAGAGTCAACAACCAATGCGAGTACGACTACCTCAAAGTCAGTTTCTCTTTTTCTTCTCTCGGAGAACAACATGTTTTCAGCTATCCGAAGAAGGTTCCAATGGAACTGCCTACTGTGGATCTGACCTTCCGAGCACTTTCCTCACCTCTGGAAAAGACCTGACTGCATTGTTCAAATCGGATCATTCGTTGAGCCATGTTGGATACGATGCTACATATTTTACAGTGGTCAGCCAGAGAGACGATCGGATTCAGTTCGCAGATTCGTATGACATGGATGGAGTGCTGTCGAATATTGGATACCCACTCGGATATAATAAGTCATTCAGCCAAGTGTAAGCTTCAGAAAGTCAGAAGCAAAGGATTGAAACTTGTCTTACAGCTTCACCATCCGACCTCCCGGAAACCACGACTGCTCGATTCTGTTTGTTGATCTGAACATCGGCCTAACGAAGAATCGAGAACAATGTCTGGATCCGACTGATGAGTACTTGGAAATTGAGATCTTCTTCAAGAAGCAACTCCGCAAAGCCAGAATCAGAGAGTGCTCGTTCGTGAGTGTGAACACTCGTGAACTGATTCTGGAGGGTGACACAACTGAACGCTATATAAAGTTCACCTTCAAATCGGATACCAAATCGGAGAACGACGGAAGAGGATTCAAGATTCGGTGGACGTGTCACAACTACGGAAAGACTGTCGAGATATTGAAACCGTAAAGATACTTTGGGCTTTATTCAACTGTTATTTTCTTTGCTTTCTCACAATAAACTCAGTTAACTTTTATCACATCTACGCTTCACTAGTCTTCGACGCATTCTTCGTGGCCGTCGTGCTTCCCAGATGATCTTCGATTTGACGACAACAGTAAACACGGAGGGCGAAATTCTTGAAATCCTGATTGAATAGGATCGTTACGAATCTGAAAGTAGATTGAAGTGTCGTCCGGAACACTTGTTTACCCATCAACTGCATGCACAAATACCCATGCAAA
Organism: Caenorhabditis becei; assembly: GCA_900536315.3. Taxonomy (NCBI): domain Eukaryota; kingdom Metazoa; phylum Nematoda; class Chromadorea; order Rhabditida; family Rhabditidae; genus Caenorhabditis; species Caenorhabditis becei. Next base: position 738,721 of record LR539376.1, read on the forward strand.
CGAAGAGCAGAAGAAGCGAGTCCAAGAGTGGGCGATGTGAGGGGACAGGATGAAGTAGGTGATGAGTTCCGTGGTGAACACTACTCCCTGGAGACACACTTGCTTCAAGAAACTCATTTCTCGTGATCTTTTGGCTGCTGTTTTCGAGTCGAATGTTGTTGAGTTTTGAATCTGAAAACCAACTGATTCCTGTGAAAAACATGATTTCAGAAACTTTTCTGTTCAGCTGCTGAACTCGGAAAACTGTCAGAATGTCGAGAATGACAATGAGTGTGACAATGGAAATGTACTTGCAGAAGTCTGCGTAGAAAACGACAACTTGGCAGAACGTGGATTGGGGGAAGATGAAAAGCCAGAGATCGGTGGACCAGCTGAGGGGACAGCCGATGTAGAAGTCGACGAAGGTGATGACGAGCGAAGTGATGTTGACTATGTAGGTCATCCGGCGAGTGTTGGATTCGCTGGAAAGTTATCAAGAAATGGGAGGATTGGATATGGTAAGGTACCTGAAAACGGAAGAGTACTTCATTGGGAAATAGACGGCACAGAAACGGTTGGCAGCAATCAGCAAATGGGATTGAGTGGAGAGATCGTAGCAGACAAGGAGCCAGTAACCGACGTGATAAGAGTACTTCAGGAGAGTTTCTTCATTTCTGAAAGACTTTCACGTGATCCATCTACAGTAACCCTCACGTACAGTAGGATCATGGGACACACGTAAAGCAGGAAAAGTGTCGAGTGAATCGCATCCCCAAGTGCCTGGTTCGCCGTGAGGACCGCAAACGAGTGTTTGACACATGAACTTCTGTGGCTAGCGATGACGACGGTCCAATTGAAAAAGAGACCGAGAAGCGAGACCTGGCGAGGGGGGACTAATTATATTGTGACAAAGATCGAAAACAAACCAATGCGAGGATGGATCCGATGATCGTTGTCTCTTCCATTTCCGGCCGATCTTTCGGTTTTCGAATGCTTTATATAGTAAGCTCAGTGAATGGATTGTGATTTTTATTATTTATTTACATCATGCATCGACTAGACTTCCTCAAAAATATGGAAAGACCAAGAATACAAGAAACCACACGTAACAAGAGAAAAGTAACGAAAACACAAAAAAAAACTATTTTCAGCCGTTCGGAGCTTCCTGACAAGCGACGGAAGTGATATCTCGAGTGTAGGTGACCCCGTTGACAACTGCAGTGTATACCCATACCATCGTCGTATAGTCACACGTCACTGTTATGGAAATCGTCTGAGCAGCATTCTGATTCTCCAGAGGACCGCCCTGACTCCCGTTGAACAGCATGTAAGCATTGTAGTTGGTCATTCCGGTGCAGGAAACTGTCATCGAGGCAGTCATCGTGGCGTCGTTCGCGACGTAGCTGAAAGAACGAGTTGTGAAGAAATCTGGGGAAGGAGGATCAGCTCACTTCGAGTACGTGACATCAATAAGATCGACTCCGTCGTTTGTTCCATAGGTGATAATGAGTGGACTGCACGGCGCTGAAAATCAAAAAATATGAAATAGAAGCGGAGAAGAAGCTTACGTATAGTAGTCGTAGTTGAAGGTGTAGTGGTTGTAGTGGTTGTGGTAGTGGTAGTGGTAGTGGTAGTTGTAGTAGTGGTGGTGGTAGGAGTAGTGGTGGTTGTGGTAGTAGGTGTTGTGGTTGTAGTAGTCGTCGGGGTGGTAGTGGTGGTTGTTGTAGGTTCTGTGGTGGTAGTAGTAGTCGTTGGTTCAGTGGTAGTAGTCGTAGTAGTCGGCTCAGTAGTTGTAGTAGTTGTCTCTTCTGTAGTCGTCGTCGTCGTGGCAGTTGTAGTAGTCGTCGGCTCTTCTGTAGTCGTCGTCAAAACGCTGATTGGAGAGGAAGAGCCTGAGGTGGCAACACACGAGAAGCACAGTTCAGGTACAAAAATAAGCAGGAGAAGTAGCGGTGACACCCATCGCATGTCGCATTTGCGGAATGAGAGTGAATATGGAAACGCCGTGCGTTTAATGACTCTTGACCGCGCTGCTTATTGAAGTTCGCTTTTCACTAGTATTTTGGACATCGAGAATCGGGTGAAAAGGATGTGAAAGTGGGCGGAGCCATTCATGTATAAATGATCTTTGAGAGATTTTCAAAAAAGAACGGGAACGAAAAGACCGGTTTCAAAAGATCATTCGATTTCTGGAAGACTGGAAGTTTAAGAAAAAAGTGTTGAACTGAACTTTATTATCACTACGCATCTTCAAATATGTCTGAATTGCCACTATTTTCCCGAAACTATCTGTTCGCACTCGACCGATTGGACCGTTTCCGTGTAGGTGACTCCGTTGGCCACAAGAGAGTAGATCCAGGTGTTCGCGGCTATGGAACAAGTCAAAGTGGCAGATACTGTCTGACCGGCACCTAAATTCTCTTGAGCAAAGACGTTCACGTTGAATGTCATCGTGGGGATGTTCCCAGCAGAAGCCGTGCAAGAGACTGTCATCGTGGCGGACTCGTCATCAGTGGCATAACTGAAGAAGCGATGAGATCATTTCAGGGAAAAAGAACAAACTTTGAGTAGGTTACTGCCAGACTTGCTACAGGGACTTCGTTGTTTGCCTCGCTGTACGTGATGGAAGTGGGGCTGCAGGCGGCTGGAAGCAGAAGAAAAGTTTTGACAACTATGATAAGGGGCTTACTTATGGTGGGATCAGTAGATGGTTCAATGACCGGAGAAGCCGTTGATGCAGTGGCTAGACATGAAGACGTGGGAACTGGGAAGAGAGCAATCAGGAGGAGAGATGATACAGGAAACATGTTTAATTCGTGGAGAGGTTCGAAATACTCATCTCTTTTATCAGACAATCTGGATCCCGCCCAATTAGGTTTCCATGAAAGATCACGAAGAGAACAGTCTGGATGGCGCTTATGTACTCCGAGACGATCAAAAGTTTTATGAGACGTTCAATCAGATCGAAAAACATTGATGAAGAGATCACAATGATAGTGGTTTCGGAATGACTTCATGTTCGAGAGTGGGCAAGAATGAGGCAATTCGGAACGGAACGGCGGGTGGATGTAGTTGGATCCAAGAGAGGCTGCACTTGTCACACTTCTAGCAATCGGAATTGCTGTACTTCATGGGAAATTTGTTGTTTTTGTTATTCGTCGAGATCACCTAACATCTGAATTCCATTCCAGATATCAGAGTGAAAATCTTGATAATCAGTTCAAATCACATTGAAATAGTTATCTTGAAGTTTTTTTACTTTATCAGTAGAACTTGATGTTTTCATGAAGCACCGAATAGGCGACAATCCTGTCAAAGTTATTTCAACGCAACTTTTCTTTCTTCCAGTGGCAAATAGAAGCAAATTTTTATTACAAGTTCATTATGTTGTACACGATTAACAAACAAATTCTACTATTTTCCAACTTCAAGTATATCACAATCAGCAGATAAAACAGTGATGGGGCCACTGGGAAGAAGTGCATAGATCCAGACGTTATCAGCGATCAAGCAAGTTAAGGCTACGGAGACTGTCTGGACAGCGCCTACGTTCTCCAAAGGGAACACGTTGTTGTTGAGAGACATTGTGGGGTTGATTCCGGTGGGAGCAGTGCAGGAAACCACCATGGAGGCTGAGGTGGCGTCAACAGTGTATCTGAAGAAACGGGCTGTTTTGAAAGTAATCTCTGGAAATTCTTACTCTGAATACGTCACATCGAGCACTGTCTGAGGAACACTGTCATCTCCTTGACCATAGGTAATCAGATCAGGACTGCAAGCAGCTGGAAATTCAAGAGATTTGAAGGGAATTTCATTGAGAACTAACTAGTTGTGGGATCAGTTGATGGTGCTACAGTTGGAGAAGACACTGGTGTTGTGGAAAGACAAGAAGACGTGGAAATTGGATAAGTTGAGAGAATCATGACCATAAGAGAAGAAAACATGATTACTTTGACAATGAGGAATAATCTTCACACACTTTCCATTGCTTTTATCAGTAGTCACTCTTGATCCCGCCCATTTGAGATCAAGAAGAAAACCGTCCATACGGGGGGCATATGATCCTACAGATGTACAGAAGGCATTAATGAGATAGACATTTGAGTTTGAAAAACGCGGGAGAGATCACACTGATAGCTGCCTCCGAATGAAATCGGAAGTTGTCGTGAATGAGTAGAAACTGATCGGCGGATTGGATGTAGTTCAGTCTGGGAGACTATATTCTTGTGTTGAAAATATGAGTGAGCTTGTTGAGTGTGAACAAGAGGACAGTGAAATAACTTTATTGATTTCTGAGAACTTTGGGATCATTTAGGTACATGTGAACATGTAATCGATGTAACCGTGAAGGGACCAGTCGGAAGTACGTCATATTTCCAGGCGTTGTTGACGTTCAAGCAACCCAAGTACATTGTTGTAGAGCCCGAGAAGAGATCACCGTTTTCCACTGGGGAGATATTCCCGTTTAGGATCATTTTAGGAGCAGGAGGACCGGCGGGATCAAAGCACACGATGATGATTCCAGCTTCACGAGTCTCATGCCAGTAGCTGGAAAAGGGAGGTCGGTTAGGGGAAGGGGGTGAAACGAACTCTATGTAAGTCACAGCGAGTGAGCCGTTGCTGTCCGCTTCTCCGAACTTTATCAAGTCAGGGGAACAAAGAACTGAAAAATAAAGAGTGGATCAGGGTTGAATCCGTGAGAAACGAACGTGATGGATCTACCGGTGCCACGGTCGGAGTGGAAACGGATGAAGTGGCCAGACATGAAGATGTGAGAATCGGGTGAGAAGAGAGAATAATGAACAGAAAAAGTGAGAACATGAGGGTTCAGAAGCACTACCTAAGTTGTGTGATGATTGTCGGTGTTCGAACTTCCAACCTCTTATATCAATCATCGGTAATCCCGCCCAATTGATTCCATCAGAGGTCAAGAAGAAATGAGTCTAGATGGCTTCTAGACGATCGAAAGTTTTATGAGTCAGTCCGAAAAACAACGCTAACGATGGTAGCGGTGGATTAGTCAAGAATGAGGGGAAATGGAACGGAACAGACTTCATGAACCTACAGCTGCTACCTGTTTTGTTTCTATTCGACTCTTATAAGTGATTTGGAAATACATTTATTTTTAATCAAGATTCTAAACAAGTAACCAAGGAAACAGGAAGGATAAAAGTTTGTCCATTTATCGTTGTCACATAGTTCCAGACCATGGTGTCGAAGGAACAAGTCATTCTGATCGAAATGGAATCAGAAGGTATTTCACTCTCAGGTGGTGTGATTGCCTGTCCCTCCGTAACTATTTCCATTGACACGATTGAATTTGCAGCGCCAGTACATGAAACCGTCATAGTAGCAGTCATCAAAGTATCGTCTGAGGCGTATCTGAAAAAAAGAAAATGCGCGCTAGTTGGCACCAGAGACAAGCAGAAACTCACGCAGAATAGACCACGGCGATAGCTCCGTTTCCATCTGCCTCGCCCAATGTTAGGAGATTAGGACTGCAGGGCACTAAAATCAGAGTATCGTAGACCTTTTTATGAACCCTAAATTCTTACTTGCAGTAGTGGTACTTGGTTCTGTACTGGTTATTGGCTCTGTACTGGTAATTGGCTCTGCAGTGGTTGTGATGACTTCTGTCGTGGACACAGATGCAGTTGTACTCTCGACAATTGGGTTAGCCGCTCTCAAAGTAGAAGCACAGAAGAGAAATGGAGAAGGAAAGGAGGCGAAAAGAGCAAGAGGAAATGCTGATAGCCAGTTCATGTCAGTGCAGAGGAGATCTCAACTTTCTGTCGCTTATATCAGTCGCTCTCTTCATCCCGCCCATTTCCATAAGAGATCGAGAAGAAATGAATGCAGATGACGATTCCAGACGATCAAAAGTTTTATGAGATGTTCTTTCCGAGTGAAAACCTGGATGAAGAGATCACGATGATAGCGGCTTTTGAATGAAAACAGGTCGACAATGAGGGATTTAATGAGGAAAGGAACGGCAGATCTCTGTAGTCCACAAGACTAAATACAAACTTGCACTTCTGGCAAAGAGTTCTTTTTTTTTTGACAATTCATGTAGACAGAACCTTTCGATTACACAGAATTCTAATTATTTATTACACTGAAAATTATTAGCAAAATCTCTTTTCGTACTACGTTTGACCGCAAGTGATTTGTGTTATGGTTTGAGTAACTGTGACTCCTCCGACCGTCGCAGTATAGCTCCATTGCATTGTGTCGTATGAGCAAGTCAAAGTAACTCTTATGGACTGCATCGGATTGGTCGGGTCACTCTCAACCGGCGTGAAAGCGCCTCCGTTGAACGACATGTCGGCGAACATGTTGGCGTCGGCCGTGCAGGCTATAACCACAACCGCCGTCATCGTATCGTCATCTGCCGCATATCTGAAATTTCCATTCTCCCTAGTCATCAGAACATCTTCATGAAGCATGTTCTGTTACAAATACATCTGAATCTCACCCAGCAGTAAACACATCGATCATATCCACTCCGTCTGCCGTTCCTAAAGTTAGAGATGCTGGATTGCAGGGTTCTGAAAACATCTTAAACTCTAACTCATTCTCTCCCATCACTTACGTATTGTCGTTGTGGTCATTTCAGTAGTCGTGGTAGCTTCTGTCGTCGTGGTAGCTTCTGTCGTCGTGGTAGCTTCTGTTGTGGTTGTGTCGGTGTCGGTGACAGCAGAAGCAGCTGATGACGTGGCAGCACAAGAAAGAGCCGGGACTGGGAAGTAAGCAAGAAGCACGAAGACTAGTGACGGAGAAGCCCATTTCATTGCATTCACTGAATAAAGTTCACAAAATAGCGATGCGTTCTATAATGACTCTCGATCACGCCCACTAGCGGTTTGTGAGAGATCGAAAAATGAGGAAAGTACCTAGAGGAGAGTGTTACAAAGACATTTGATTCACAAAAACAGACAGACAGTGAAGAATGATTATGGAGGCGTGAAAAAACAACAAGAATCAAAAGATGATAATGGAATGTGAATGACTTTTCTCCGTTTGAAATAGCCGAGAATTGGAGTGAATTATGGCGACGAGAAGGCTTACGGACGGAAGTTTGTAGTTCGGTCAAGAGGTTTCGGACAAGACTGCAGCTAATTCACGAGATGTTCTCAATGTTCCCATTCTTCGAAGAAACGACGAATTTTGACTTTTTGATCGGCTAGCTTTAGGTTGGACTTCCGTGAATAAAGGATTTGGCTAGAACAAAAGAGTTTAGAAAATCGAAGGGCACGGTCGTAGGAGATTCGGCTCTATTCGGTAAAAAAGGTCCATAGAAAAATTAAAAGGTCCATTGAAAAATCAAGGTCCTTTCGAAAAAAAGGTCCATTGACCTGTGAAAAAAGGCAAAACTTCGGAAAAAAAGGTCCATTCAGGAATAAAAGGTCCATTGACCAAATTTAAAGGTCCTTTGGGAAATTAATAGGTCAATTCCTCAAAACACTTATAATTTCCAGAAAATAGCGATTTAAGCCAAAATTAAAAGGTCCATTGGGAAATTTAAAGGTTCTTTCCGAAATTAAAAGGTCCTTTGAAAAATTATAAGGTCCATACGTTTCCTCTCAAAGTATAATTTTTTTGGAAATTGAGGTTTTTTCGAGGAAAGGACCTTTAAATTTCCCAATGAACCATTTAATTTTGCCTGAAATCGCTATTTTCTGGAAATTATGAGTGTTTTGAGGAATGGACCTTTAAATTTAGTGAATGGACCTTTTATTCCTGAATGGACCTCTTTTTCCGGCAATGAAAATTGTTCCTTCCGCCAATGGACCTTTTATTTTGGATGGACCTTTTATTCCCGAATGGACCTTTTAATTTCTCTAAGGACCTTTTAATTTTCAATGAACCTCTTTTCCCAAACAGAGCCGGAGATTCCGTTCTCCTTGGATACTAAACTATAGTTTGAAGGCTTCTGAATTCATATTGTGAAACAGTTTATTCAAATATTATTACATCTTAATGTTATCAAAAAGCAAATCAACGTAACAATTCTAACATTCTACCCGCCTTCATTGCTAGCCTGTTGGCATTCAACACTCGTAATCGGAAGTGTGTAGGAGACTCCGTTGTAGACGATTACGTAGTTCCACACGTTCGTGGCAGAGCTGCACGTCACTGTGATTGTAATCGTCTGCGGATACTCCTGGTTCTCGGCTGGTCCTCCGGCTCCGTTGTTGAAGGACATGTATACGTTGTACCCGTTTATTGCAGTACAACTGATTGTCATGCTTGCAAATTCTCCATCGGTGGAGACGACATAGCTTAAATGATAAATCAGGAGACTGGATTTCGAGGAAAAGCTCACTTTGAATAGGTGACGTCGATATCAATTTGCGGAGTTTCGTCATCTCCCGTACCGTAAGTGATGGAGTTTGGAGAGCATGTCGCTGGAAGAATGAAACATTGGAGAGAGTTCAGGAAAAGCTGTACTTACAAGGTGTGGTAGTTGTGGTTGCAGTTGTTGTTGTGGTGGTCGTAGGTTCTGTAGTGGTCGTGGTAGTGGTCGGTTCGGTTGTAGTCGTGGTGGTAGTTGGCTCTGTAGTCGTAGTCGTTGTTGTCGGCTCCGTGGTAGTAGTTGTAGTAGTAGGTTCGGTAGTAGTCGTCGTGGTCGTGGGCTCAGTAGTAGTCGTGGTAGTTGTTGGTTCTGTCGTGGTTGTAGTTGTTGTCGGTTCGGTTGTAGTGGTAGTAGTAGTTGGCTCCGTAGTCGTGGTGGTGGTAGTTTCCGTGGTCGTGGTGGTCGTGGTCGGTTCTGTAGTCGTGGTGGTAGTTGTAGGTTCAGTTGTGGTAGTCGTGGTCGTTGGTTCGGTAGTAGTTGTAGTCGTTGTTGGTTCCGTAGTCGTCGTGGTGGTAGATTCAGTAGTAGTAGTCGTAGTTGGCTCCGTAGACGTTGTTGTGGAAACTGTACTTGTGGAAGTGGTGGAAGTAGTCGTATCTACCACAATCCCGGATCCCACTTGAGTAGCAACACAGGTATCAGCAGGATTAACAATAAGCATCAGGATCAGTGAAAACCATCGCATGACACATTAGAAGGAGTAAGAAAGGTGTTGCAGAAGGGAACGTCGACTTATAAAGGCCGGAAAGGAGGAACTTGGAAAGAGAAAGTGAGATAAGCAGACGAACCCATTGGAAAAACACGGTGGAACTAGATATTCAAGCTTGAAAACAAGGTATTTCACCCCCGTTTATGGGGCTGTTAGCTGCCAAGACGAAGGCATTTCGAAGGCGAAAACGATGAAAACGGCCCGATGGATGAGTATCTGGAATGGAAAAGCGAATAGGAACAGAGGTCCTGGACGAGAAGGGCAACGCTATGACACTGATCTTCTTATGGACACTAGGGTTGTTTTGAGAGATCGGGAAGAAAATCGGAGTCTTCTGTTTCATTCGGTTGTCCTGTATCCTCTCTGAACTTCGTGTCGAGACCCAACACGATTTCTGATCATCCGTCCATCCTGAACCCAAGCATGTTATGTTGCTCCCACTGTTTGGCTGTTCTCCGCACCCGTATCAAACTTGTTTTCCATCTTCGGTCCATATTATTTATGTATTATCTGTTGTGGACATTGACATCCTTGGTGATACCCTGGAAGTCCATCCCCAACCTTCTCGCCCAAAAACCACTTCTTCTCCCACT
>LR539377.1:0-21712 GCA_900536315.3 Caenorhabditis becei
TCTTCACCAGTGCTCTTCCGAATTCAAGCAACTAATCGATTCATCGAAAATCGTCTATGATCGTGTGGTTTTCAGTTTCGAAGAAGTCCAAAATATCCATATCACAGTCTACCAGAACGGCGAAAAACAGTTGAAATTGACATTTCACTGCTTTTCGATGAGTTCTTGTATGAAGAAAGTCAACGATAACTGGGCACCATCCGTCCGTCAGTATGACTATTACATACCTATCGCCCTTCCCTACCTATTGCAAAAAATCAATAAGCCGAATGTAACAATTCGTGAATTGGAAGTGCATTTCTATGAATGTTCCCCTGGATATTCTTCTCCACAACAACGGGAGAATAATCGGGTGATCGTAGAAATGACTCGATTGCTAAGTTTCGCCCGTCTTTCCAATATCGAAGCACCCAAAATTCGAGCGAAATGCTTCCGATTGAAACATCACGGCAGCGAAGACTTCCTCCGTTCTTTTCTGCCTTTTCTCGACAAGAACACTCTGGAAACTGTGTCACTTGCTTATAATTCGTGGAACAAAAAAGAGGAATATATGTTGGCTGTGGAGATGACGGGGTACGAGACATGCATCACCACGCCCATTGTCACAGTGGATCAGTTGAAGCACGTTGTTCAGGTGAGAGTTACTTCTTTCTTTTGACTCTATCTTCGTTATTGTTGCATTTCGAAATTTCGAAACACGATATCTCGCAGCGAAAATTATAGTAACCTATGTAGGCACCGCAACGAGTTTCGTCAAACTCAATATTTTGACCTGGTTTTTGTTGGAATCTGTTTGTATAGTTGATAGTAGTACGCCCAAAAAATTTTACTCAAAAATATCAACTGGTTCCCGAGTTAGAGCCATTTTAGTGCGCGCCGCATTAGCACTAAAGTTCTACCGGGCGGCGAGGGGGCGGGGCTTCGCTGAAAACCAAGATGATCAGAAACTGTCACCAAACGGGGAAATTCATCATTTTTTGTACTGGGATGTTTGAGATGCTCGAGTAGCTCGAAAAAGAAAAGTTTCGGCTTCAAAAATATCGAACCCGCGTCGACATTTCTCAAACAGGCGCGTAACCGGCTGCGCCAGGCCGACAACATCGGGGCGTGCAGCTCTTTGCCCTTATGAAAGCGGACTGCCGCCGCGTTTCCGAGGGGAGAATGCGCCCTGAAACTGTAGTGCTTTACTGGTAACTCGGTTCCAAACATTCGAGGTTTTCATCTCTTAGGCACTCGAAAACGTATCAAAGCACTTCATAGAGACATAGTATAGGGCTTGTAGATTCTAGAACAAGCGTCAAACTTTGCGTTTTCGACCGGAAACAGACCGTTTTTCCCAAAAAACACGAATTCGAGAGAGATGCCATCACTTCTGTTTGGAAATAAACATACTCAAAGTGCCCCAATTGCTCCAAAAATTCAAACAGAGATTCTTGAAGGGTCTTTTTATGCATCCCAGAAATAAAAGTTTGGGGTCATCGCTGAAAATTTTCCAGAAATTTTCGTTGAAGTGGGAGAACGGAAATCGGCCCTTGGGCACCGGATAACTGTAGTTAGGACTTTGAAATCCTTTTCTACACCTACTATAATATTAGACTAACAAAAAAGTTTGTGCGTTTTCGACTTTCCCCGACCAAATTCCAACATTTTTCGTGTCGACACATCAGCTTTCCGGAATTATCTCGAAAACTAGGACTTTTCTGATAAAACTGATATTACCAGTCGATTCTACGTCAAAAGTTGCGTACAGTAAACTAGTTTCAAGAATGGTCCGATACCTTCCAGCCCTCGTACAGACCCTGAAAGGCGCGAAATCAAAAACGGTAGAAAAAATCGCAGGCCACGCCCCCTCCACTTTGCGGTGCCTAAACATCTTTACTATTACTAATTGGAAACTTCTGTGTGTCTGTCGGTCTGTGTGTCCGTGAGTCTGTTTGTCCGCAGCCGTTTCTCAGCAACTAGAAGACCAAATTCGTCGTTCTTTCGCAGAGGGGTCAGAATGTGTGACCGCATGATGCACGTCAATTTTCTAAGGATTCTGTTCAGCGCGACGCCTTCAGATTCAGAATTACTGGATTCTGGGGTTCAGAATGGGGAACTGCCGCGCGGTTGGGTTGGCGACGGCCTGGATTGATGTCGACTGCGCCCTAGAGTTGGGCAGCCGGCGTGGTTGCGCTGGCCGGTTCAATTACCCACGTTTGATAACGCGGGCGACAGGAAAGGTAGAGCGAGTGCACTGCTAGCACAGCGAAACGGAGCCAATGGCGAAACCATGCAGGGGAGAAACTGTAATGGGCAGTTCGAGGTAAGTGTGGTGGTTAGGCAGTGTGTGGGATGGAGAACATTCCTCCCATCGTCAGAAAAGTTGTTAATTCCGAAAGCATGACTTCTGTTGGCAAGAAAATCACGTTCAGGCTTCTTTCGTGTCAACACAACAGTTTGAAGGTGTTCCAAACTATTATCGTTGCATTCCGAAATGACAGTTTGCTGAAGGAACGTAGAGCAAATTTTCGGATGGGTCCCCTAGCGAAAACTCTACAGTAAACAGTCAAAACACATAAACAGTCAGAACATTTCTGTTCCAGGTCGCGATAGATCAAAGTTTTTGAAGGAATTTCGCGAGAAACCTCTCAAAATCATCCCTTTTCTTTGATCTATCGCGACAGGGAACGGAAATGTTCAAATGTTTTGACTGTTTACTGTAGAGTTGTCGCTAGGGGACCCATCCAAAAATTTGCTCTACATTCCTTCAGCGAACTGTCATTTCGGACGATAATATTTCTCCGCAACGTTTCTGCGCAGTCGGTGGTGCAAACTGATGCGAAAAAGAGTTTCTAGAAGTCGAAACGTTAAGAATCCAGGCGGTTCCGTAGGCGGACAAGAAAAGTGCTGTCGCATGACAGGGGTGGACATGGTGTGCAGTAGATACGCGCGAGTTGAATACTTGCCCTTTCTTTCATAGCGCAACATGAGTAAGGAAAACCGATCCGTCCGAAGCAGAGTCCCGTGGTTACGGTTATTAGTTCAGCAGTCTGACCATGCCTGCTGAATGTGGGATGAAATAGAAAAGTCGTGCGGATTTTACAATTTGCGGCCGCAGACTGACAGGTAGAGCGCATGGAGAAACGAGTGGGGGGCCCGGGTAATAAGTAAGGCGCTGGGTTGAATTTTTGTGCAGAAAAGAGGCAGCTTCAATGTTGGGAGCAAGGAAAACGGAGCCCGAGGTTGAAAAAACCATGCTGTGGAGACAGAGTGACTTTTAGAACGGTTTGAGCAAATAGGCAGTTAGCGGACAAGAGAGGCGCTGTATGGAATGTGTGGGATTGAGGCACGTAGGGCGCTGATTCAATTTTCGACTCCAGCAAAGTTGTGCATTCCGAAAATATGTCCTCCGTTGGCAATGGAAGGCACGATAAGCTTTTTTTCGTGTCAACAGTGATGGTTGATGGTCAGAGTGTAGCTAGAAGGACCGTGATTTGTGTCATTCGGATGCCCGTTCATCACCGAGACACATCGTGTTATCAGTAACTCATCAGGAGCAATGATAAGGCGAATAGGCCGAACAGTGCGTCTATCCCCATTTGGAATCAAACACCCAAACTCACCCAGAAGTTGCACGTCAATTTCATAAGCGTTGGTTCGGCGCGACGCCTTCCGATTCAAAATTTCAGAACTCTGGCGTTCACTGCGGTGGACTGCCACGCGCATGAGTTGGCGACGGCCCGGATTGACGCCGACTGCGCTATGGAGGTGGGTTGGTGCCCGGTTCAATTATACAAATTAGAAACAGGCGGCGGGGAGAAGAGAGAGTAGATTCGTAAATGGGGGAAAGTGGAACTGAGCCTAAGTTGGAGAAACCAGGCGGTTCAGACGGCGTGACTCTTGAAACGGTTTAGCAAATGGGCAGTTCGCGACAAGAGAGGTGCAGTGGCAATGCCAAGGCCACTGGATCGGAAGGGTAGCGAATCAGTGATAGCTGAACACTACAGTGGAGCTAACGGGAACGTGGTTAGTGTCATTTGAGTGCCATTTCAGAGCCTACGCACATCCTGTCATCAATAACTCATCAAAAGCAATGATAAAGCCATTAGACCAAAAAAGGATCTTATTAGTGATTGGTGATGGCTAAAGGGAAGCTTCACTCACTCGCCAGCCTAGGTCAAACCTTTATTCAATGCGCTTATCCCCATTAGGAATCACACACCCAGCCTCACCCAGAAGGCGCTGCCGGCGACAGCCGGCAGCAAGCCTTCTGGTACAGTATGTAATATAACGTGTTCTCCAAAAGACTCGAGCAACGTGTGCCTTAGAGGCTAATTTGTTTATGGATGGGTAGTTGGGGACTACAGTAGGCCATGTGCACAATATTGGGTCCGAGCTCTTCGGCTCCGGGCTCCTGGAGCTGCTCGCGGAGCCCGAAATCGACTTTTCCAGTTTTGCCCCAAACGTTCCGAAATAAATTTTTTTGTGTTGGTGGGCCATAAAGTAGTGTTTTATCAAATTTCTAGATTTTTCGAGAAAGTTTCCGGCTAGTGAAAATTCAAAAAGTGAAAATTTGAGCATTTTTTTGCTTTCATAAAAATTTTTCGGAGACAAAATGGAATTTCTCATGTTGCAAACTATTTTTAAATTAAACCTTATAGTCATGGCTTTTCAGGAAAAAAATATCAAAAAAATCGAAACTCCTTTTCACCTTCAAAAAATTTGAAATGTGCTAACAACTTTTTGATAGAACGGAGAAGATTGCCTTTATAAAATCTGGTTGGATTTGATGATTTCCGTTGATATTTTTCCCTTGTAGAACATCCAATTCCAAACAACTTTGCAGTTGACCACTTTTTTCTAGCGACCCTCCTATGAAAGTTACAATTTTTGGCGCGAAACGCATCCAAAACGGCAATTTCAGTGGTCGGTCGACCGGTCGGCGGATTGCGAAATAGTTGAGGCGGCCGCCGAGAGGGCGCGATGAAGTCGCTTCGCGCGGAAAATTGTAACTTTTGGAGGAGGAACGCTAGACAAAAGTGGTCAACTGCAAAGTTGTTTAGAATTGAATGCTCTACAAGGGAAAAATATGAACAAGCAAAAATCTTCTAAAATAAAAAAGTTGAGGTTCTAAAAGTCAAAAGTTGTGAAGAAACATTAAATTTTTTGAAGGTGAAAAGGAGTTTCGATTTTTTTGATATTTTTTTCCTCAAAAGTCATGACTATAAGGCTTAATTAAAAAATAATAAGCAACATGAGAAATTCCATTTTGTCCCCGAAAAATTTTTATGAAACCAAAAAAATGCTCAAATTTTCACTTTTCGAATTTTCACTTGCTGGAAACTTTCTCGAAAAATCTAGAAATTTGAGAAAACACTACTTTATGGCCCTCCAACACGAAAAAATTTATTTCGGAACTTTTGGGAAAAAACTGAAAAAGTCGATTTCGGGCTCCGCGAGCAGCTCCAGGAGCCCGGAGCCGAAGAGCTTGGACCCAATATTGTGCACATGGGCTACTGTAGTCCCCAACTACCCACCCATGAAGTATCTAAGCCATGTCTGTTCTGTAAACCCCTAAGGCACGTACCACTATGGCCATGCTCCATCCTTACAGAGAATGGGTTATATTATCGTTGCATTTCGATCTGTCCCTAAGGCACCACATGCTCGAGTCTTATGGAGAACGCGTTATATGCGAAAAACCACAGGAAAATGGCTTCAAAAGTGACTTTTTCGCCGGAAATGATTTATTTTTCGTTTTGAAGAAGCAGTAGAACCAGACTAAACAATAGAAATGATGTACAACTATCACAAAAAGTCCAAAAAATTTATTATGGACCAGTACGACAAAAATAATTTCAGCAGGTAAGTCATGGACTAATTGTGACACACAAGTCTTCGTAACTTTGCTCAAAAATTTTTTAGAAATCAGCATAAGACACGAAACGATAGGAAATTAATGAGACAATATTTCATCAGTTGACTACTTTTTGTTATCTTTTATAATTGAGGAGCTAGACAAGTTTTCGCTGAACTTCCACTAGGTGATACTTCTTGAACTGTATCAGTTGAAGAACCAACATTCAAATGCATGAAGCTCCTCAACAAAAAAAGATTCGAAAAAGTAGTCAACTGATGAAATATTGTCTCATTAATTTCCTATCGTTTCGTGTCTTACGCTGATTTCTAAAAAATTTTTGAGCAAAGTTACGAAGACTTGTGTGTCACAATTAGTCCATGACTTACCTGCTGAAATTATTTTTGTCGTACTGGTCCATAATAAATTTTTTGGACTTTTTGTGATAGTTGTACATCATTTCTATTGTTTAGTCTGGTTCTACTGCTTCTTCAAAACGAAAAATAAATCATTTCCGGCGAAAAAGTCACTTTTGAAGCCATTTTCCTGTGATTTTTCACATATTTTGGTATTTTTGACCCCCTGAAAGTCGAGTGCCCCGGGGGTCGTAAGAGGCAAATATACGTAACAAAGTGCGCTCTAAACGATAGGCATAGTTAGAGAAAAAGTTTGTGGTGAAAATTTGGGTTTTCTGTTTTTGAGTCATCCAAAATTTTTGCAATTCTTTATGAAAAAAAGTCGAGTGATTTTTTCATGACTGACACGTATTTTTCTTGCATAGACAAGGCAATTTGCAACATTTTCGTTTTTTAACCGTCTCATAAACTTTAAAACTAACAGAAATAAAATTTTTCAAAGTTAGGGTACCACTTCATGTTGAAAATATCTATTTCAATTTTTATCTTGGGTATCATTCTTATTATATAAGTTTCACGTGATGTCTGTTTGTCTGTTTGTTTGTTTGTTTGTTTGTTTGTCTGTCCGTCCGTCCGCACTTTTTTTCATTTCTAAAAAGTGGGGGGTCACGGGACGCCGAAGGCGTTCCGGGGAGACGGCGCAGCCGGCTCCCAGTCAAAACACCTAGACTGGATGCCGGCGAAGCCGGCCGGACAGTCTATTCATTTATAAAAGGTAGGTTTCCCTTTGAGGGTGAACTACCTCACCAAGGGTCTTTCGATCCCTCCTGGTCCCGATGGAATCCGAGTATAACACTTCGGGTGCATTCCATCTAAGTAAAGTAATTCCTCCTAAGACCCAAAAAATTCGGTTGATTGTGAAAAATGATGAAATTTGCACTTTTTGAATTTTCATTTGGCGGAAACATTTTGTAAAAATCTAGAAATTCAGGAAAACACTATTTTAGATGCCCCCAATCCGAAAAAATTTTTTTGGAATTTTTTCGAGCAATCCTGAAAAAGTCAATTTCGGGCTCTGCGAGCAGCTACAGTAACCCGGAGCCGAAGAGCTCTGACCCAATATTGTGCACATGGTCTACTGTAGTCCCATACTACCCACCCATGAAATATCTAAGCTCTAGCTAACCTATAAACCCCTAAGGCACGACCCACTATGACCATGCTCCACCCTTACAGAGAACATGTTATATAACACGTTCTCCATAAGACTCGAGCATGTGGTGCCTTAGGGGCAGATTTTGCTATAGGCATGTAGTATGGGTCTACAGTAGTCCATGTGCACAATATTGGGTCCGGGCTCTTCGGCTCCGGGCTCCTGGAGCTGCTCGCGGAGCCCGAAATCGACTTCTTCATTTTTGCTCAAAAAGTTTCGAAAAAAATTTTTTCGTGTTGAGGGCATATAAAGTAGTGTTTGCGCAAATTTCTAGAATTTTCGAAAACGTTTCCGCCAAGCGAAAATTCGAAAAGTGCAAATTTCACAACTTTTTCGAATTCAATAAATTTTTTCGGGTCGAAAAAGGCATTTCTCAAACAGGAGACTTATTTTATTTTAGACCTAAGAGTCATAGCTATTCCCAAAAAAAAAGTTAGCGGAATTGAGACATGTTACATGGGTCGCAGAATTTAATTTGTGATAACTTTTTTGTGTGACTACACTTGAGAGAGCTCCGAAAAATAGGAAAACTTATCAAATTGATTCTAGTTTGCATGAAATGATCAAATACAGTTGTAAAAATGATTTGCGCTTGACAGAAATTTTTTTAGAAGTTTTCGAAATTTTTCAAAAATTTTTTCCAAAACAGCTCCTTTTTTGTCTTTATTTCTGATTTATCTGGGCTCATTGAGCAGATGGTGACTAGGTGTCTTTTGATGAAATGGAGCCAACATACATGCCAACACAACTGTCAAAACAGATTGTCTCTAAATATGCTCATTCTCAAAATCCTGAAAGTTGGTCAATTTTCACCTACTTTCGGACCTCACAACAGGGGGGGATACGTTGAAAAATCGAAAAATTTCAAGTTTTCAAAAAATTAGGGATTGTTGCCTATCAGTTGTTTTTGATCAATGTATGTCACAAAAACTTGATCAGACCTCACCTTACTCACATGTCGGACTGCTTAGGCCGCAACCCGGAAATGAGTTGGGACCTAGTGCGTTGGATAGAGGATGGTCGAGTTACTGTAGTGAACTGAAGTCAGATTTTGCCAAGAAGTCCTAGTTTTCGAGAAATTTGAGGTCAAAGTTACAGGCCATTTCGGCGCATTTTCACGTTTTTCACGTGCCCTATTTATATACGGACTTGAGAAGCTCTGAAAATCACCGGCCGAGTGGTCCAGGGGTTAGCGTGGATGAATACTGTGGGGGAGGGTATGGTTCGGATCCACTTTTACTATTCTTTTTTTTTCTTTTGCACTCTCCTTTTTTATGAAGTCCCGACTATGCAGACAAAAGAAAATCGACCAAAACATTGAAAAAGTTGGAAACACAGATGATTCCTGCTATTTTCATCTCCATTCTTCAAATTTCTGTGCTCAGAAGAAGTTTTGGGAGAAAAATAGCAGAAATCTTGTGTGTTTCCAACTTTTTCAGTGTTTTGGCCTGTTTTCATTCTTTTGCATAGTCGGGACTTCATAAAAAAGGAAAGTGCAAGAGGAAAAAAAAGAATAGTAAAAGTGGATCCGAACCATACCTTCCCCCACAGTATTCATCCACGCTAACCCCTGGACCACTCGGCCGGTGATTTTCAGAGCTTTTCAAGTCCGTATATAAATAGGGCACGTGAAAAACGTGAAAATGCGCCGAAATGGCCTGTAACTTTGACCTCGAATTTCTCGAAAACTAGGACTTCTTGGCAAAATCTGACTTCAGTTCACTACAGTAACTCGACCATCCTCTATCCAACGCACTAGGTCCCAACTCATTTCCGGGTTGCGGCCTAAGCAGTCCGACATGTCAAAACAAAATTTCATAGAGCTGAAAATCACCAAACTCTCCCACAGTTTTCAGTAAAAAAATTTTATCGTACGAGTGATAAGGTGTAGCGACAATCTGTTTTGGCAATTATGTTGGCATGAATGTTAGCTCCATTTCATCAAAAGACACCTAGTCACCATCTGCTCAATGAGCCCAGATAAATCAGAAATAAAGACAAAAAAGGAGCTGTTTTGGAAAAAATTTTTGAAAAATTTCGAAAACTCCTAAAAAAATTTCTGTCAAGCGCAAATCATTTTTACAACTGTATTTGATCATTTCATGCAAACTAGAATCAATTTGATAAGTTTTCCTATTTTTCGGAGCTCTCTCAAGTGTAGTCACACAAAAAAGTTATCACAAATTAAATTCTGCGACCCATGTAACATGTCTCAATTCCGCTAACTTTTTTTTTGGGAATAGCTATGACTCTTAGGTCTAAAATAAAATAAGTCTCCTGTTTGAGAAATGCCTTTTTTGACCCGAAAAAATTTATTGAATTCGAAAAAGTTGTGAAATTTGCACTTTTCGAATTTTTTCTCGGCGGAAACGTTTTCGAAAATTCTAGAAATTTGCGAAAACACTACTTTATATGCCCCCAACACGAAAAAATTTTTTTCGGAACTTTTTGAGCAAAAATGAAAAAGTCGATTTCGGGCTCCGCGAGCAGCTCCAGGAGCCCGGAGCCGAAGAGCCCGGACCCAATATTGTGCACATGGACTACTGTAGACTCCAACTACCCACTCATGAAATATCTAAGCTCTAGCTAACCTATAAACCCCTAAGGCACGACCCACTATGACCATGCTCCATCCTTACAGAGAACATGTTATATTTTTCCGATATGCCTATGGGTATCATCTTTCATTTTATGACAAATTGGGTCAAATCGAAATCTCCTGAAACGGTCTCCCAGGCCCAAATTTGTCTCTCACTTGAAGTTATCTGCGCTAAAACATTTCTAAATCTGTTAATTTTCATTGAAACTGGACAGGAATTGACAAAAATGTTGAAAAGGAGTTATAAAACAAGTTTTCAATACAATCTGTGTGTCAGAAAAATTTTTGAAAAAAAAGTGATGTTCCCAACATTATTTCATATTGTAACATGGCTCAATGAGCAGATGGTAACTAGGTGTCTCTTGATGAATTGGAGCCAATATACATGCCCACATAACTGCCTTAACAGATTGTCTCCAAATCTTATCACTCGTAGCAATAACATAATTTGCTGAAAACTGTCGGAAAGTTCAACCATTTTGAGCTTGGGAAACTTTTGTTTTGAGTCTGATGACGTCTGATAAAGTTTTTGTGACACAAATAGATTAAAAACAGTCAATAGGCAACAATTCTTAAGAGAGACTATTTGTAATTACTCAACAATGGCCACTAGGCCATTTCACAGGAGCCGAAAGTATTTTTGATTGGACTGATATTTTACATAGGGCTACTATGGGGGACCCTAAGTCCAAAAATACATCTTTTGGATTTTTTGCTCACCGGCTCGCGGAGCCCCGGAGCAAAAACGGGCTCCGAAAAAAGTTGTCCAATAAATCTGAAACTTTTTCCCCGGGGGTATTTTGGGCCGTAGATTACGAAAATCACAATGAAAAGTTTCGAAAAAAATTCTAAAGAATAGTCATAGTGCAAAAAAGTCGATTTTTTTCAGTTTTTTCGCTCTCCTGAAAACTTTTACACTGAGGTACACGAGTTCTCTGCAGTTTTGAGTAACACGACCATAGATACATCACATAGCAAAAAAGATCGAAAAATAAACTCGACATATTGAACGATTTTTCGACATTTATAAAATTTCAGCACTGAAACCATCCTATTTCCGGCCTTAGTGAAAAATTTTCAACTGAACTTTTCCAAACGGATATTTTATTCGTAATCTACGTTCAAAAATACGTCGGATTGCATTATTGCCTGATTTTCAGAAATCGAAACTTTCGCCGAAAAGTCAACCTGAAAGTTGTCTTCACATTTTGGTCATTTTCGAGTACTGTCTCAACTGAACTATTTTTGGGTCTTATCATGGATTTGTAACTGGGACATGTACCTATTAGTTCCCCCTATTCACTAGTCTCTAAAAAAATTTTCCGAATTTTTTCACTTTTTTCAATTTTTTTCAGCTCATTTTTCAGTGGGTCAGCGTATACGTGGGTCACAAATTTTTGTAAAATTTTTTAAATCGGAAAAATCGGAGTTGAAGCTTTTCTGTTACTTTGGACCGCATAATGTACAAAAACACAATCAGACATTTTTCAAAAATATTTGGAGTTTTCGAGTTTTGACCTGGCACCACGTATGGGGTACGTTGTGAAAAAGTCAACGTTGGAAAATGTTCCCAAATTAGCTCAAAGTGTGTCTAAATGTCACAAGTAGGCTAGATAAGAGCAAAAAACAACAATTCGAATTTTTTCGAATTTTCGATTTTTCGGCCATTTTTCGAACGACCCATTTTTAAAAAAGGTCGAAAAACATTCAAAAAATTCTAAAAAATCGAAATATTTTTTCTGAGTCTGGGATTTAAATTTAATAAATGGGTATGTGTCCCAGTATCAAATAAAAATATAAACTGGTATTGGTTCAGTTGTAACTTTTTCCAAAAAAAATCAATATGTGATGACCACTTTTTTCAACTTTGACCTCGATTTTTCGGCCGGTAGAACTTTTTCAAGTATTGATTTTAAAAACTAATCCGACGTATTTTGGGGCGTAGATGACGGAAAAAATAACCGTTTTGAAATGTTCAGTTGAAAATTTTTCATTACGGCCGAAATTAGGTCGGATCCAGTACTAAATTTGGTAAATGTCGAAAAATCGTTCAATATGTCGAGTTTATTTTTTGAGATTTTTTGATATGTTACGTGTCTATGGTCGTGTTATTCAAAACTGAAGAGATCTCGTGTACCTTCAGTACTAAAATTTTCAGGAGGTCAAAAAAACTGAAAAAAATCCACTTTTTTGCACTATGACTATTTTTTAGAATTTTTTTCATAACTTTTCATTGTTGTTTTCGTATTCTACGGCCCAAAATACCCCCGGGGAAAAAGCTTCAGATTTATTGGACAACTTTTTTGTGAGCCCGTTTTTGCTCCGGGGCTCCGCGAGCCGGTGAGCAAAAAATCAAAAGTTGTATTTTTGGACTTAGGGTGCCCCATAGTAGCCCTATGCAAAATATCAGACAAATCAAAAATACTTTCGGCTCCTGTGAAATGACTTATCGACCATTTACGAATAGTCTCTCTTAAAAAACGTGCCATGGGGTCCAAAAAAACACCCTCAAATAGTTTGTCTCAAAAGAAAAAGTTTGAAATTTTTTTAAAAATTGAAAAAAGGGACCCCTCGGCAGATCGTTTTTACTTTGCAGATGATGACAAGCACATCCCGAGAGCATTACTTGATGAGGCACACCGAGTCATTCAATGGTCCCCTCCACGACTACTTGTCACAATGGCCCATTGACCCATCGGGTAGAAGAAACTCGCGAATGCTGCCTATTCCCAACTCGACGGATTACCTTTCGATTGAAATCTTCATGAACGATGTTTTTATAAAACGAGTTTTTGCTTGAACATTCCATCTTATCATGTATCTCTCTTATCACTGCTCTTTTCAATTTCCATTTTTTTTGTAGATTCTCTTGTCTCCTCATCCTTGTAACTTCCAACTTCCTGTTATCATTACCATTGTCTGATAAATCTTTTTTTCGTTGATTTAGTTGTACTTCTGGAAAAATCATTTTTTCTTCTCCTTTTTTTGCTAAAACTGAATGAAAACAATAAAAATTTTCAAAAAAAAAGGCGACACGGTAATCCTGGGGAAAATTTCCTACAAACCTGGGAAGTCTTCAACCGAGTTGGGAAGACTTGTGGAAAGCACACCGGAAGACTTCGAAAGTCTGTCGGAAGTCTTTCCACTAACTGACATGTCGGACTGCTTAGGCCGCAACCCGGAAATGAGTTGGGACCTAGTGCGATGGATAGAGAATGGTCGAGTTACTGTAGTGAACTGAAGTCCTTTTTTGCAAAGAAGTCCTAGTTTTCGAGAAATTCGGGATCAAAGTTACAGGCCATTCCGGCGCATTTTCACGTTTTTCACGCGCCCTATTTATATACGGACTTGAGAAGCTCTGAAAATCACCGGCCGAGTGGTCCAGGGGTTAGCGTGGATGAATATTATGAGAGAGGGTATGGTTCGGATCCACTTTTACTTTACTTTTTTTTCTTTTTCACTCTCCTTTTTCAAGTCCCGACTATGCACAAGAATGAAAATCGACCAAAAAACTGAAAAAGGTGGAAACACAGAAGATTTCTGCTATTTTTCTCTCAAAACTTCTTCTAGGCACGGAAATTTGAAGAAGGAAAATAAAATAAGCAGAAATCTTCTGTATTTCCAACTTTTTCAGTGTTTTGACTAGTTTTCATTCATCTGCGTAGTCGGGACATGATGAAAAAAGTGCAAAAGAAAAAAATAAAAGTAAAAGTAGATCCCTCCCCCACAGTGTTTAACTAGCCCATGGACCACCCACGTTCTAAAAAAATGCATTGCTTTTTTTGTAGAACCGAACATTCACATGCTAAAAAAGTGCTTGAAACAAATGAATTTTTTTGAACCTGATAAGGAGGCTGAATCTGCTCAACTTTTTTTGTGAGTACCCATGACTATAAGGTACATTTACCATAGAGAAATCAGTGCGAGTTCTTCCTCCTAAGAACCCAAAAATTTTTCCGAAACAGAAAAAATGATGAAATTTCGACATTTCACCTCATAAGTCGGCGGAAAGAGTTTCGAAAAATCTGAAAATTTGTGAAAACCCTATTTATATGACCCACAACACGCATGACTTTTTTCAGAATTTTTTGAGCAAAAAGGAAAAAGTCGATTTCGGGCTCTTCGAGCAGCTACAGTAACCCGGAGCAGGAGAGCTCGCACCCAATATTGTGCACATGGCCTACTGTAGTCCCCAATTACACACCCATGAAATATCTAAGCTCTAGCTAACCTATAAACCCCTAAGGCACGGACCACTATGACCATGCTCGATCCTTACAGAGAACGGGTTATATAAGGCACTCTTTGTAAGACTCGACCATCATGTGCCTTAGGGAAAGTTATTGATAGTGGTGGGTAGTAGGGGACTACTGTAGTCCATGTGCACCGACTTGGGTCACAGCTCCTTATCAGTCGGGCTCCGCGAGCCCTGATAGGTCCAAAAATCGAAATCTCTCAAAATGGTCGTAGCGAGCTGGAATAAATTTCAATCGATAGACATTATAAAAGTATACTTTTGTGTAGAATATCACATTTTTAAAAAATTTCACCACCGAGAAAAAATTCAGTTTTCGAAAATTTGCAACATTTTTTGGATATTTGTCGAATTTTAGGGGCTTATCCGGAGGTTCTCACCACGGAGACTATTTTTCCAATAAACCCACATGTATATACTTTGTACCCAGCAACTAACCTAGGAGATATGAGCGGACTGATTAGGATAAAAATATTATCAAAAGTTGATCACTTTTTACAAAATTTTTTGTTTTTGATGAAAACATATCAATGAACACGCCATTCGATTGGAAATTCAATTTTGAACAACTTTGTAGTTGATCACTTTGCCCGTAGAGCCCTCCTTCAAAAGTTATGGATCTACGAATAAGGCTCACTCGACTGATGGTAGCATGGCTCACAGGAAATCGAAAAATTTTATCTCAATAACCAGAATACCATTTTCAAAGTGACCAACTACAAAGTTTGAATTCATAACAATGTCCATCCACAAAAAATATGTCAAAATAATTTTGATAGGGAAGAACCACGTTATCAGTGATAACCGCTGTAACTTCGGGCGAGTCAATTGACTTTTTTTTTTTTTTGAATTTAGAAGATGTTACAATGCAAATCGATAGAGCTTTGCATGCTGATCATTTTTGTAGTTGACCATTTTTTGATAACTTTTTACGTTGTAGAGTTATGATTCTTTTACTGATAATGACTTCCGATGCCACTGTTCTACCACTGATTTTTGACTAACTTTACATTTTGCTCCATAACTTCTGAAGGAGGGCTCCACGGACAAAGTGATCAACTACAAAGTTGTTCAAAATTGAATTTCCAATCAAATGGCGTGTTTATTGATATGCTTTCATGAAAAACAAAAAAATTTGTAAATTGTGATAAACTTTTCATAATATTTTTTCCCTTATCAGTCCGCTTATATTTTCTAGGTTAGTTGCTAAATACAAAGTATATACACTGGGGTCTATTAAAAAAATAAATTCTTTGGTGAGAACCTCTGAACAAGCCCCTAAATTTTGATAATTATCCGAAAAATGTTGCGTTTAATCGTGGCAGACTTACTATTTCCTCCATAACTTTTGAAGGAGGGCTCTACGGGCAAAGTGATCAACTACAAAGTTGTTCAAAATTGAATTTCCAATTGAATGGCGTGTTCATTGACATG
Organism: Caenorhabditis becei; assembly: GCA_900536315.3. Lineage (NCBI taxonomy): Eukaryota > Metazoa > Nematoda > Chromadorea > Rhabditida > Rhabditidae > Caenorhabditis > Caenorhabditis becei. The sequence continues at coordinate 15,697 of LR539377.1, forward strand.
TTTTGACCAAAAATGAAAGATTTTGTAAAATGATGTTAACTTTTGATAATATTTCTACCCTAATCAGTCCGCTCATATCTTCTTGGTTAGTTGCTAGGTACAAAGTGTATACGTGGGGGTTTGTTGGAAAAATAGTCTCCGTGGTGAGAACCTCCGGATAAGCCTCTAAAATTTGACAAATATCCTAAAAATTTTGAAAAATTTTGAAAACTGAATTTTTTCTCGGTGACGAAATTTTTTAAAAATTTGATATTTTGCACGAAAACATACTTTGACCATACCTATCGATTAAAATTTATTTGAGCTCGCTACGACCATTTTGACGGATTTCGATTTTCTGACCTATCAGGGCTCACGGAGCCCGACTGATAAGGAGCTGTGACCCAAGTCGGTGCACATAGCCTACAGTAGTCCCCTACTACCTACCACCATCAATAACTTTCCCTAAGGCACGCATTGATCGAGTCTTACAAAGAGTGCCTTATATAACCCATTCTCTGTAAGACTCGAGCATGGTCATAGTGGTCCGTGCCTTAGGGGTTTATAGGTTAGCTAGAGCTTAGATATTTCATGGGTGTGTAATTGGGGACTACAGTAGGCCATGTGCACAATATTGGGTCCGAGCTCTTCGGCTCCGGGCTCCTGGAGCTGCTCGCGGAGCCCGAAATCGACTTTTTCAATTTTGCCCCAAAAGTTCCGAAATAAATTTTTTCGTGTCAGGGGGCTATAAAATAGTGTTTTCCCAAATTTCTAGATTTTTCGAGAAAGTTTCCGGCTAGTGAAAATTCCGAAAGTGAAAATTTGACCATTTTTCAGCATTCATAAAAATTTTTCGGGGACAAATTGGAATTTCTCATGTTGCTTACTATTTTTAAATTGAACCTTATAGTCATGGCTTTTGAGGAAAAAAACATCAAAGAAATCGGAACTCCTTTTCACCTTCAAAAAATTTAATGTTTCTTCACAACTTTTGATTTTCAGAACCTAAAATGTTTTATTTTAGAAGATTTTTGCTTTTTCATATTTTTCCCGGATAGAGCATCCAATTCTGAACAACTTTGCAGTTGACCACTTTTTTCTAGCGACCCTCCTTCAAAAGTTAGAATTTTTGCCGCGAAGCGACTTCATCGCCTCCTCTCGGCGGTCGCCTCAACCATTTCACAATCGGCCGACCGGTCGACCGACCGCCGAAATTGCCGTTTTGGATGCGTTTCGCGGCAAAAATTGTAACTTTTGAAGGAGGGTCACTAGAAAAAAGTGGTCAACTGCAAAGTTATTCAGAATTGAATGTTCTATCAGGGAAAAATATCAACAAAAATTATCAAATTCAACCAGATTTTATAAAGTCAATATTCTCCGTTCTCTCAAAAAGTTGTGAGCATATTTCGAAATTTTTGAAGGTGAAAAGGAGTTTCGATTCCGTTTGTATTTTTTTCCATAAGAGCCATGATTATGAGGTTTAATTTAAAAATAAAATGCAACATGAGAAATTCCATTTTGCCTCCGAAAAATTTTTATGAATGCTGAAAAATGGTCAAATTTTCACTTTCGGAATTTTCACTAGCCGGAAACTTTCTCGAAAAATCTAGAAGTTTGGGAAAACACTATTTTATAGCCCCCTAACACGAAAAAATTTATTTCGGTACTTTTGGGGCAAAATTGAAAAAGTCAACTTCGGGCTCCGCGAGCAGCTACAGTAACCCGGAGTCGAAGAGCTCGGACCCAATATTGAGCACATGGCCTACTGTAGTCCCCAACTACACACCCATGAACAAATTAGCCCCTAAGGCACACCTTGCTCGAGTCTTATGGAGAACACGTTATATACAAACTTGAGAAGCTCTGAAAATCACCGGCCGAGTGGTCCATGGGCTAGTTAAGATGCGTTCTCTGTAAAACCTGGACTTCCCTTGGCACTAGCGCCAAAAGTATTTCAGATCGGGACTATACTCGGTCCATACATGTATATGGTTGACCTTTTTCGAAAAACAGTACCAGTTTGCTCCTGTACCGTCCCCCCTGTCCAGGGGGTGTCAAAAACGAATTTTCAGGTGAAAAAATCTAAAAAATTTGAAGTTTGAGCTAACTTCAGGAAAATTTTGGTGGGTGTTTGGGGTACCCAGGGAAGTGTACAAAAAATTTGGCGTCCCTCAAAGTCTACTAGAAATGTGTTTTTTGACATTTTTTGACGTTCCCATTTTGGTTTTTCATTATTTTGACCCCAAATTACCCCCTATCGAGGTTAATTTTATATTTTTGCCGGAAAGCCCTCCATTCAGCGGTCATTTTCGTTTTTTTACATCCTCAAAAATCGATGACCATCATGGAGAAAAATTTAACTGAAGTTGGGGCACTTCTTGTGAAAAGTGTCACCTGAAAAAATAAAATTTTTTATATGATTTTTGTGAATAACGTGAATATAAGGGATCGATAGGAAATTCAATGCTGATCATTTTTGCAGTTGATTACTTTTTCAGAAAATTATTCCCTGGCGAGATACAGCCGTTTTCCTGAAGAGCACCTCAAGGCGCGGCGAGACGGCCGGTCGAGGGGTGGGCGACAAGCCGCCGCGCGCGCCGAAAAATGCTGTTCACTGTATCGATCATAACTCTGGAAGGAGGCACGGATCAAAAAAGTGATCAACTACAAAGTTGTAGAGGAGACGATTTCCTATCGATTTCACATTTTATCATTGCAAAAAACTCAAAAATTGAACAAGAAAAGTTAGTCTTAATGTCTACATTGTTTAATAGATTGCATAGCTTTAGTTATTGACGTAAAATAATAACTAAAACATGAAATCGATAGGAAATTGTCTCCTCTACAACTTTGTAATTGATCACTTTTTTGCTCCGTGCCTCCTTCCAGAGTTATGATCGATACAGTGAACAGCATTTTTCGGCGCGCGCGGCAATGTGTCGCCCACCCCTCCACCGGCCGTCTCGCCGCGCCTCGAGGTGCTCTTCGGGAAAACGGCTGTATCTCGTCAGGGAATGATTATCTAAAAAAGTGATCAACTGCAAAAATGATCAGAATTGAATTTCCTATCGATCCCTTATACTCACGTTACTCAGAAAAATCAAAAAAAAAAATTTATTTTTTCAGGTGACACTTTTCACAAGAAGTGCCCCAACTTCAGTTAAATTTTTCTCCATGATGGTCATCGATTTTTGAGGATGTAAAAAAACGAAAATGACCGCTGAATGGAGGGCTTTCCGGCAAAAATATAAAATTAACCTTGATAGGGGGTAATTAGGGGTCAAAATAATGAAAAACCAAAATGGGAACGTCAAAAAATGTCAAAAAACACATTTCTAGTGGACTTTGAGGGACGCCAAATTTTTTGTACACTTCCCTGGGTACCCCAAACACCCACCAAAATTTTCCTGAAGTTAGCTCAAACTTCAAATTTTTTAGATTTTTTCACCTGAAAATTCGTTTTTGACACCCCCTACACAGGGGGGACGGTACAGGACCAAACTGGTACTGTTTTTCGAAAAAGGTCAACCATATACATGTATGGACTGAGTATGGTCCCAATCCGAAATACTTTTGGCGCTAGTGCCAAAGGCCTTCACAAAAAGTCCAGGTTTTACAGATAATGCATCTTAAGACACGTTATTCGTAAATGGTGGATAACGTTATGCACCGGAGCCGATTTATTTTTTGTTCGGTCTGATATTTTGCATAGTGATAGTACATGGGTCCCTGACTCCAAAAATACCACTTTTGGATTTTTAGCTCACCGGCTCGCGGAGCCCCGGAGCAAAAATGTGCTCAGAGAAAAGTTGTCCAAACGCTCCGAAAATTTTTTCACGGGGGTTTCTCAACACGTAGAACTCAAAAACAATATTGAAAACTTTTGATAATTTTTTTGAAAAGGGGCTGTAGTACTAAAAAATCAGTTTTTTTGCTCTCCTGAAAAATTTAGTATGGGACGTGCAAAAACGGACAGCACCATCGTTTTCAGCGCACAAAAATACGTCGATTCACTATAAAAAATCAAAAATCGAAGGGATGAAAAGTCGAAATTTTTGCCCATTTTCACATGTCGGACTGCTTAGGCCGCAACCCGGAAATGAGTTGGGACCTAGTGCGTTGGATAGAGGATGGTCGAGTTACTGTAGTGAACTGAAGTCAGATTTTGCCAAGAAGTCCTAGTTTTCGAGAAATTTGAGGTCAAAGTTACAGGCCATTTCGGCGCATTTTCACGTTTTTCACGTGCCCTATTTATATACGGACTTGAGAAGCTCTGAAAATCACCGGCCGAGTGGTCCAGGGGTTAGCGTGGATGAATACTGTGGGGGAGGGTATGGTTCGGATCCACTTTTACTATTCTTTTTTTTTCTTTTGCACTCTCCTTTTTTATGAAGTCCCGACTATGCAGACAAAAGAAAATCGACCAAAACATTGAAAAAGTTGGAAACACAGATGATTCCTGCTATTTTCATCTCCATTCTTCAAATTTCTGTGCTCAGAAGAAGTTTTGGGAGAAAAATAGCAGAAATCTTGTGTGTTTCCAACTTTTTCAGTGTTTTGGCCTGTTTTCATTCTTTTGCATAGTCGGGACTTCATAAAAAAGGAAAGTGCAAGAGGAAAAAAAAGAATAGTAAAAGTGGATCCGAACCATACCTTCCCCCACAGTATTCATCCACGCTAACCCCTGGACCACTCGGCCGGTGATTTTCAGAGCTTTTCAAGTCCGTATATAAATAGGGCACGTGAAAAACGTGAAAATGCGCCGAAATGGCCTGTAACTTTGACCTCGAATTTCTCGAAAACTAGGACTTCTTGGCAAAATCTGACTTCAGTTCACTACAGTAACTCGACCATCCTCTATCCAACGCACTAGGTCCCAACTCATTTCCGGGTTGCGGCCTAAGCAGTCCGACATGTCATATTTTTACACTGTTTTTGGTGAAAATTTTTGGTTTTTTGAAGTTTTTGAGAAATTTAGTATGGGACGTGCAAAAACTGATAATCCCATCGTGTTCTACGCCTGAAAAGACCCCCGATGACCAACTAAAATCAATATTCGAAGGGGTCAAACATGATGATATCAGCACCTGATAATCAACCATAAGCTTCTCGTGGGTTTATGTCTTTAGGAGACTGTGTGGACCGAAATATACATTGCTTTCATGATAAAATGACAGCTATAGGTCCTTATAATCGATTCGGAACATCCCCTATCTTCTAAAAAATTTTCCTGAATTTTTGTGATTTTTCATTTTCCGACTTGGAAAATTTTCAAAAATCAACAGGGGGGACCCCATTGATCAAAAAGTCAAAAAATCGAAAATTTCAAAAAATGTTTCCAAAGTGATTTTTTGTCTTTTTGAATCATTTTTAGCATAAAAATCACTTTGGAAACATTTTTTGAATTTTTCGATTTTTTTACTTTTTGATCAATGGGGTCCCCCCTGTTGATTTTTGAAAATTTTCCAAGTCGGAAAATGAAAAATCACAAAAATTCAGGAAAATTTTTCAGAAGGTAGGGAATGTTGGGACTCGGTTATAAGGACTGTCAACTGTTATTTTATCATGAAAGCAAGTCATTTTACGGTCCAGACAGTCTCCTAAAGACATAAATCCACAAGTAGTTGATGGTTGGTTTTCAGGTGCTGATATCATTATGTTTAGGGCAATTAAAATCTAACTTTATTTGCTCATTGGGGGTCTTTTTTGACGTAGAACACGATAGGCTAATCAGTTTTTGCACGTCAGGTGAAAAATTTTCCAAAAACTTCAAAAAACCGAAAATTTTCACGAAAAACAGTGTAAAAATATGAAAATCGGCAAAAATTTCGAAGTTTTAGGCATTTGATTTTTGATTTTTTATAGTGAATCGACGTATTTTTGTGCGCTGAAAACGATGCCGCAATCCGTTTCTGCACGTCCCATACTAAATTTTTCAGGAGACCAAAAAAACTAATTTTTTAGTACTACAGCCCTTTTTCAAAAATTTTTTCGAAAGTTTTAAACATTGTTTTTGTGTTCTACGTGTTTAGAAACC
>LR539378.1:14157-122942 GCA_900536315.3 Caenorhabditis becei
GCGCCAATGCGTCTTGGCAGTTAGGGGACAAATTAGTTGGGGAGCTGTAAGAGAGAGGGAAGGAGATGCTTATTGTTACTGTATTCTGGGGCAGTTCCCACACAAAATAATGACAAGTTAGCGTAGGAGGGCGGGAACGAGATTTTGAGAAACAGAAAGCGAAAAACAAGAGAGTAGTGTGTAACCGAAGCACTTTTTCGGCTCGTTGCAAAACTTTTACGAAATAGTCTGGATGGAAGAATTCTGTGTTAAAAGACAAAATCCGGTTTTGAACAGTCTCGGTATTTTCGGGAATTTAACACCATTTCTCATCGCCTGATGTCTAGTACTATCGATCAGAAAAATTTCGTGTAAAAAATTGCAAAAAAAAATTTCCGGAAATTTTTTTCAAATTCAATTTTTTGAAATTTTTTTTTCAAAAATGATCAGAGATGGGTTGTCTGTAGACTAAATGTATCTGGTGGAACCACGAGAAAGCACGTACTGACATATAGACTATATGATATAGTTAAGAAACACACCATGAGTCGATTCGGGCTGGTTTACAGAGGAAACGAAAAATACTCACTAGTGAAAGAGCAGTGCGGACCAGAGAGAAACAGAACGCGAAAACAGGGAGAAAAATGGAATTTTGTGCAAATTTTCGAGTTTTCTGGCAGTTGATCTTGTTATTGAACAGCAGCGACCAGACAACTTTTCATACGCTGAACATCAGAATCGCTGCAAACATTTCGAGACGTGACAAGAGTTCCTATTCTTCGCTCGAAATGGCTAAAACTGTCCAAAACAAGCTTTTTTGACAGTATTTTTCGCACTTTGAAGCAGATACGAAGATTCAGCGTATGAAAGGTTTTTCCCATCGTCGCTTCTATGCGAACAAATGGCTAAACTATTTAAAAATTGCCGTTGATAATCAGAAACGGCAAAAAATGAAAACATGGAAAGGAAATATGAGAAAATGAAGCGAAGCTGACAACTGTGAGCTGTAGAGTGCGTAGTTTTCTTTGAAATCTTGATAAAATAGGGACAGAAACGAGTCGAGAGAGGGACTAGAAAGAAACATCTAAACAACTGTGTGAAAACACCTCGCGAATGATTGGGAGATTTTAGAATTGGGTAGATAAGAAAGCAGTAAATAGAAAGGAAAAGCGCGAAAGTTTGAAAACATATGAAAACAAAAAATAATGAAAATTGCCAAAAAAGCGGCGGAAAGCATGAAGAAGCAATAAAACAAAACCAGGCAATCGGCGACGGCTCACGCCGTCTCCTCTGCCTGGTTTCCCGCCTTCGGCGGTACGAACCGTCGCCTTCGGCTCCTTTTTTTTCACGTTGAAAAGCGCGAAATTAGGAATTGAACGTGACCGACATAGGCGTTTTTAGAAATGAACTTGGGAAAAGGGGCCTAAAATGTATAGTTTGCGCTCCTGACCTGTTTACAGAATAGGAAACCCTTATAAAATTCTCGTGCACCGAGCATGCATAGGACCTGACTTCCCTGCGAAAGAACGACGAATATGGTCGAGTAGTTACTGAGAAACGGCCGCGGAACGACAGACAGACAGACACACAGACAGACTTTGTCAATTAGTAATAGTAAAGATGTTTGAAACTGAGACATTCGTGCGCCAACACGAGAGAAGCGCCAGCAATCACTAGGCGCTATTCTGAGAGCTAATGGCAACATGGCGGAATTAAAACCGAATATTCAAAGAGAATGGAAACAGAAAACGAAAAATTTAACTCCGATAAGAACGCAAATCCGCATGGAAAACAAATTAAAATGTTTTAATAATAGGAAACAATTTCCGGAACTACCGTAATCGGTTGGGAGAATTAGCCACAAAATAGATGTCAAAAACAGTATTGTTGAAAGTGGGGAGACAGTAGGGAAAGTGGGCAGATTAGGAAAAACATATGATCAAACGAACAGGCGATCCAATAGAAAATGGCTTTCAGAACAGTTGATTCCAACTCCTGCGCCGTCGGACGTCAGTGTGAGGACAGCAGTCCAGGCCGTTTCGAGGATCTGGTGTTTCTCGTTGGCAGATTTGCACCAGCTGCCACCGCCGAACACTCGTTCCAAGACGGCTGGTCTTCAAAAGCAAGTAGACGACGGTCTGGCCAAGGAGACAGATCCGTTCAGAAAAGCCGACGTGGTGAGTATCTCTTCCCGGTTCTCCAGTCGGGATTCTAGCCAAAATTCCCAACAGTCACTGAAACGAACAATGATTATTTGCAGAAACGTCGATTCCAAGAGAAGTTCTTCCCAGTGCTCGGAGACGTCTCACGCAAGCGAAGAAGACGGAAAACGCCACGGATTCCAACGGATGCTGCTCCCACAGCTGCCCCATCCTTTGCTGTGCCCGCACCAGATCCATCGACAAGTACGCCAAGACGCCTTCTGCCAAACCCAGCACAGTCAAAACACGCGAAAGCGTCGGAGACGGTGCTGTCTTTGAACGAATTCTGGAATCGAACCGATGACTACGAAGTCATCAGAAGTGCAACTCGCCAAGACGATCTTTCCCAACTGGATGCGCCGCCAAGTGATGATAACCGCTTCGAGGTCCCAGAATCACCTCAGTCAGTTGTCCGCGGAGAACAAGAATTGGCCCGCCTCAACATGAATCCAGCCTCAGCGGTTCCGGATATCAGTTTGCCGTTCCCAGTGAGTGGAAGCCTCTCTTTTTGGGTGTTTCAACCATACATTTTTTCAGATCATTTCCATGTACATTCTCACGGTGTTCTCGATGGAGGAAATCGAGACGGCTTCAAATCATGTCTCCATTGTGACTCCCAGAGGACACATGGAGAGGACTGCGACGGCCACAATCGGAAACAGGCCGTACGTTCTGCTCAATCCGGAGCACGAAGGTACCTATCAAGCAACGTTCGGGGACGGTGAAACGACATGGAGACGCACGTACCACTTCTCGGAAGGATTTGACAAGACTAAGGTGGCAGTGTTGAGATGGAAATTGTGTGGAGGAAAAGGCCCAAAGGAGATCGTGATGAGAGTGTCGACGAGCACAAGGATCTCTGCCGAAGTACACGGATCCGGGCAAGTGACGTGGGATCCACCGGTCGAGCTCGGAGAGTATTTGACTCTCCGGTTCATGGGTTCGGTCGAAGGACGATATTCTATCAAGATTCGGAGCAACGGAATCGCAATCTTTGAAACCAAGTTTATGATCCAGGGAAGAGGAATGGCGAGAGCACTGGAAGAGCACACAAAGATGATTCTCACGTCGCATGGAGATTCCGGCATTCTTCACGCCTACGATAGCCATGGGGATATCATTGATTTGTCGACGGAACAATGTCAGCTACCGAACCACCAAAAACACCAAGGAGTAGTGTCCAAAGGACTCTCCCGGATCGTGTTCCTGGACAAGGAAAACCATCCCTTACACGGGAAACATTATCAGTTCGACGGGTTCGACCGGATTGACGTCTGGAAGAAAACGCCACTTCCGCCACCAATTGCCAATACCATATATGTATTGAATTCAAGACTCCCGAACGGACTACGAGGATCTGAAAGGGACGAATTCGTCTCCGACTTTCTTGTACATTATGGGTGAGTTCAGCTGACACGGACTTTTCGAACTCCTTTTTCAGGTTCCCGCGAAACTGCTCGGACGTGTTCTTCTACGACACGGTGACGGATTCCGTTTCAAAAATCAAAGTGGATTTGAGGACAGAGTGTGTGGAGGAAGTCAGTGCTCTTCTCCACGACGAAGACAGCATGTGGACCATAATGGACCGAAACATAGGAGCTTACGGACAAGATGTGAGCTTTTTCTGGATCAAACGCGGTGAAAATTGTCTTTTTACAGCGCCACAAATGGACAATCTTTACATCAGCGAAAAAATTGGAAATGACTATGCTCATGCAATCACTGATCAGAAGGACACCTTCTTTGGCTGAAAAGACGTACGTGTTCAATGGAAAACTGATCGATTATGAAGACCGAGTGATGAGGCTGGAGGATTTGATCGGACGTTATCCGGAGGTTGCAGAGCATAGTGAGGTGTGGTTCTATCACAGATACGGGGTGAATTTAGCCGGGTTTTCGGCTTCGTTACCAAGGCCTTCAGTAAGACATCATAACGCCCCCACTGAACGGGCGCCAAAAGAAAATGAGACGAAGAGAGAGTTTTCGCTGCTTTCCTGTCGTCTTTCGTCATCTCACACTCTTCTTCGCTCGTTCATAGAGCGTGTTCTGATGTCTTTTGACTTTTTGACTGGGATATTTGCTGGCGAAACAACGATGAACTGTTTATTCAGATGTTGAGCCGGAGACAGAAGAAGATTTTGGAATGGGCCAAGAAGAAGCTGGCAAACGAGACGGTCACAACAACGCCATCTGAATCAGCTCGATCATTCCCCGCACTATTATCATCAGATGATTCGTTGATTTGATAGAATCACATAACTCGTTTATTTTCTGGATCCAAAATTCCTGTGTGTTTTTAAAATTTCTTTTCTTTCTTAGAGTATAATAATAAAGTGTGACAAGAATAATAAGGTGACATAGATGACGAGAGTGACAGGTGGAAAGTGGTTCAGATGAAGTTCAGTACTTCTTGAAAATGGGTTCATACTTATAAAAAAGTTCATTGCCTGATTCTTTTGGCTGCCGGCGAGTCACAGATCACTTCGAGATCATCATCATGCTCTTCTTCCTTCTTATCACCCACTGGATCCTTCCATTCTCCATACGAGTCATCTGGCGTCTTCTGGAGGTACTCGGTCATGCTCGGCTGCGAGGCGTCCGTGAATCGGAGGTGCATTTTGTCGGCGGTACGGAATGTGTCACTCGACAAGCTCACCTGGAAGAAATCTTCGAATTATATTTTCTAAGCATTCTGTTTACCTGTCCAAGAACGTCCAACTTCTGCTGGACCATGTTCCACATCACATCGTCCGCCGTCTTCTTCGCAATCAGATACTGCACGAAGACACTGTCATTCTGTCCGACTCGATGTGCTCGATCTTCCGCTTGCACCAAAATGCCCGGGTTGAAGTGGATCTCGGCGAACACTACGACAGAAGCAGCGGTTAGAGGGATACCGACTCCGGCGGCCGTCAACGAGAGGATCGCCACGCGGACCTCGTCGTCGTTCTGGAACGAGTCGCAGAAGGCGGTTCGTTGCTGCGAAGGAGTCCGTCCGTCGATCCGGATCGACTTCAGTTTCCGTTTGTTCACTTCCACTTGGATCGTGTCCAGGACGATTTGGTGATGCGCGAAGATGAGCACTTTGCGGGGCGGGGCATCCGGATAGAAGTAGTTCTCGAGGATTTGCTCACAGACGGCGGCGGCCTTCACGATGCCCATCAAGTTGTAGAACTCCAGGAGACAGTCGTGAGACCTGCTTCTGTCCGTCGAGTTGACCTGATCGTAAGCTGCCTTGGCCTTCTGCAGATCATCCATCCTGGCGTCGATGGTGTGTCCCGACACGTACACAATTTCTTCTCAGGAAGATCCTTGAGCACGTCGGCCTTCAGTCTTCGAATCATCAATCATTTGAACATGATTGCGGCGAATTCTTCACTGTTCGTACATCCCTTCGCCTGAAACACAAATGTTGTCAATGTCCCCTGTTAGAATCTCACCTCAAAACAGAACCTGCCCTGCTTTCCATCGAATAATCTCGTGGCAAAGTCGGTAAAGTTCGTGAAGAGCTTGTGATCGATCAGTCGGATTTGGGTGAACAGTTCGGCAGGGCGGGACAGAGCAGGGGTTCCGGAGAGCAGGATGACGTGGAGGGCGATCTTCGACAGCTCCGTCGCCGTTTTCGTTCGTCTCGCTTTGCTGTCTTTCAGCATGTGGCACTCGTCCTGAAACCACAAGATTCTCTAGTGAGCAAGCAACTTCCCGACTCACAAAAGTAATCGTGGCGTACTTCTCCGTCTTCAGAATATTCTGCTTCAACACCATCTGCTCGTAGCTCATAATAGCAACAGTGTTGTCAACGATGAAGATGCGGTGTATGAACGGGAAGAACGTGTTGAGCTGCTTCTTCCACGCACCTTTGACAGAGGCCGGGCAGACGATCAGAAGGGGCCAGTCGGCTCTGAAAAGTAAAGGTTAACTGGGGAATTAGAAATAGTTCACACTTACTTATAATATCTGGCAAATGTGAGTGCTTGCACCGTCTCTCCGAGACCCATCTCATCATCACTTTGCTGAGTTCTTGCGGCGCCGCCTTTGGTTTGTAGTTGAGCATTCCAATGATATTCCCGACAACTTTCTCTTCATCTTCATTAACGTTAGTAAGGTAGAGTACAGGGTATTTGGCAATAAATATTTGCTTTTTCAAACATGTTGAGAAGCAAAATTCATTTAAATTCGGCATAGTCAACTCGGCTTCAAAAATTAAATAATAATGCTTGAATGATTATGCCGGGAATGAGTTGACTCCCCGCTTGGGTTCTTCTACCGGGAAGCGGTAAAATACATTATGGGTGGGAACGGGGAGGACCAAGAAACGAGAGGGGACAATCAGGGGATTGGGGCGGAATAAATAAAATGACGAACAGATTTAAAGCGAGAAAGTAGGGGGAAAATATTGGTCAGGGAGGAACAATCATGGTCTAAAAACAATGTGGGATTTAAGGAATGAGCTGGATGGATGCAATGAGTCAGTCAATTGAACAAAACTTTAGAGAACAGAAGTAGAAGAATAATTTAGTTGCGGACGGAGTCGCGGTCTTCGTCGGTGTTTCCTAGTTGCGAGCCGGTTCCCGAAGTGAGACGAGAAGCTGGACGATCACGATCCGAAGGAGACATCTCGTTGGTCAGAGCAGATCCGCGGAACTCGTCTGGAAAAGAATGTTTAAACATTGAAAATTGTCTCAATCCGAACCTCTGGCGAGACTGGTGTTGCTTCCGAAGCGTCTGGATTCGCGATGAAGGAGGCCGGGAGTTCTGCGAGCGGTAGTCTCTCGCTGTCTCATCATGGACACGTCTCTCGAAAGAGTCTCGTTCAGGTCGGTCATCTCCTCGGCCCTTCTGCGCTCATCTTTCAGCTTGTTGTTGAGACGGTCACGCTCGGCTTCAGTGTCCTCCAACTGCACTCGGAGCTGACGGATTCTCGTGTTCTGGCGATCGACGGCTTGACGGTTGCTCTCTCCCTGTCTCTTCTCTTCTTCCAGAAGCTGAACCATCTCAGCCATCTTCGTCTCCATCCGTCTCAAGCTTCTGCCCTGTCGGAGTCTGTCCTGCTCTTCCAGAGAGAGTTGTTGCTCCAGGCTGACAACCTTCGCCTCGGCGACACTGATTTGAGTACGCAAGCGAGCCACAGCGGTGTCTGCAATGATAAAATGTTACTGAAATTATGCTCTGAATGCTCTTTACTTTCGGCGTCTTGCAACTGTTGCTTCAATTCACGATTCGCACGTTCGAGGACATTTCTCTCCGACTCGTTGCGCTCGCAAATACTTCTCTCCATCGCCAAATCGGCCGTTACCTGTTCCAGCTGTTGCTGCGCCTTGCGGATCTTTTCTTGAGAAAGTTCGTTGGCCGAAGTTTCCTCGTCGAGCTGATCTTCCAGGTCCAGAACCTTGGCTTCAAGACGTCTCTTTTCCTCGTTGCTGAACGAAGAAGCGCGCAGGGTTGCGACTTCCTCGATCAGTTCGTCTCTCTCAGCCTCAGCCTTTCTCTTCGAAGAACTGATGGCTTGGACGTCGGCGTTCAAGCGCTTGATCTCATCTTCACAATTACGAGCTCTCTTCTCAGCATCACGTTGAGCAGCAAGTGCGTCTTCCATGGCTGCACGTGCCTCTGATGCATCCATCTGAACGTCCTTGCAACCCAGTTGAGCCTTTCGAAGTTGGCGCGTCAAGTCCTCAATCTGCCGGAAAGCAGCTTCGTTCTTCTCGGTCAACTCGCTGACTTGCGCCTCGGACTTCTTCTTAGCAGCGACGGCGCTCGAACGGGAACGTTGCTCTGCGTCGAGCTCTTCGGTGAGATTGCGAATTTTGGTGGTCAAACTCTTCTTCCGCTCCTCCTCATCTTCCTCTCTAGCAGCCAACTGTCTCTCGAAGTCTGCCTTCATCGCCTGTGCGTTCACTTCGACTCTGACCTTAGCGTCGTCAGCCAGTTGAAGAGCATCCTCGAGTTCGATGATTTGTTGTTCAGCACGACTCAGCTCCTCATCGAGACGGCGTTTCGTCTTCTCCAGCTCGTACACATTCTTTCCAGCATCGTCCTTAGTCGACGCCTACAAAAAGAAAATAGTACGGAGTTCCAAAAACCGAAAGCCTACCAGGTTGTCAACCTCCAGCTTCAACGTTCTCTTGTCCTTCTCCAACTGGTCAATCAAGTCCTTCTTCTCGGCCAACTCGTTCGAGAGCACCAACGCTTTCGTCTCTGCGTCACGCAACATTTGCTGGGAGTTATCTCTCTCCTGCTGAGCCAGGAGAGTGTTGTTCTTCTCATCAGCGAGTTGCTGATCGAACTTCCGCTGCTTTCTCTCCATCTCTCGCGTAGCCGCAAGTACGTCGGTCAGCTCCTTCTGTGCGTCCTCGGCCTCCTGGATGGCCTTCTTCTTCGCCCGCTCGGCCTTCTCTCTCGCCTGTTCCGCAGCATCGGCCCGTTCCTTTTCAGAAATCAACTCCTTCTCCTTCTTCTTGCGCATCTCTTCCATAACCTCGCGGTTCTCCTCGTCCAACTTCTTCTTGGCTTCCACCAGTTGACTCTTCAACTCTTTGGCCTCCTTGTCGGACTTTTCTTGAGCGAGAAGAGCATCCTCCTTCGCCTCAATGGCAACAGCCAGTTCCTCCTCGAGTTGTCGGACTTTGTTGTTCAGGTTGGCACGGTTGCGCCGATCTTCTTCCGAGGCTTCGGTCAGTTCCGAGAGTTGCATGTCGAGGGAAGCGTTCTTCTTGAGCAGGTTCGAGTTCAGAGTTTCCTCTGCACTCTTAGCCTTCTGGATTGCTTCTAGCTCGTTGTTCATCTGAATATAAATATTTATTCAAATCTTCGATACAGTAATCTCACCTTGGACAATTTAGCCAAGAGGTCGTCGAGGTTAGCCTGCATTTCGCGCATTTTGTGCTCTCTTTCCATCAACGCCGCCTCGGCGGTCTTCCGCTTCTTTTCCACCTCTTGACGAGCGGAAGAGACGTTTGAGAGTTCGGCTCTGATGTTCTCGTTTTCGGCTTCCGCAGAGGACTTTGCCTTGTCGGCCTGCAAGAGCCCAATCAGCGGTTTAATCAAAACAGTGATGAATCAATAATTCGACCCAATTGGCGCCCGAACGAGGAGAGCGGATTGCAATCAAACAAAAGACATTAACGATCGGCACAGCCAGACTACCACAAAACAGTGCAAATCAGTGCCGCGCGCGGACAGCGGCGGCAACAATGACCGGACGGACCGACATAGACTTTCAAACAAGTGCGGAAGCGACGACCAATTCAGTGGTAATTCGAGCATGACGCTCTCGCAGGATGCCCGTTTCTGCTCACACTCCTCCTTCTCCTCCACTGTGGGTAAATAGCTAATAAGACAAAAAGCAAATACCGAAAGTTTCTGACGTTTCAACTGATCAATCGTCTCATTTAGCTCCTCAATCTTCTTCAGATTCTGGCTCTTCATATCCTCGATTGTGTCTTCCGTCGACTTGACAGTGTCCTCCAGCTGTTTCTGAAACGAAATCCGTTTCCGATGTCCACAGTACTTCCTGCACAAACCTGCAGATGCGCATACTCTTCGTCTCGCTTGGCTTTCAGCTGTGAATGGAGAGCACTCTTGTCGTTGGATTCTTCCAACTCTTGCTTGTAAGACTCCAGCTCCTCAGCCATATCCCTACGTGCCTTCTCGGCCTTCTGTCTCGCATTCTTCTCTTTCGTCGCTTCTTCGACAGCATCGTCCAATTGAGCGCGGATCTCGCGAATCTCACGCTCCAACTGTTGACGAGCAGCCAACTCTTCGTCGTTTCTAACAAAATACAGGTTCTTCGCCTGTCCCATGTCAACTGCTTACCTGATGTTAATCTGCGACATTTCTGTTTCCTTGCGCATCAACTGGTTTGACAGCTCCTCGGCCTTGCGAGTTTTCTCGAGGCAAGCCTCTTGTTCCTCACGCAGCTGAGTTTCGGCAGCACGACGGGCAGCTTCAGCATGAAGACGTTGTTGCTTCTCTCTGAAAAAAAAACAATGAGATAACCTGGAAACCAAGGTGAAACGTACTTTTCGAGTTCGTCGTTGGTCTCGGCGACAGTCGCCTCAAGTCGGGCCTTAACTTTCACGAGTTGTTTCGATCTTTCAACCTCGTCAATGAGACGGGACGACAGATCTTCGCAGCGTTCCTCGAGAGTCTTCTTCTCTTTTGTCAGCTGAAAATACGAAATTCGGATATGATTTAGTTCCGATCACCGACTTTTATTCCAGAGTCTTCCAACTCCGCTCCTTGAACTTCAATCTCCTTCAGTCTCGACTCGATGGCGTTCTTCTCGATCAGAAGCTTCTGGCGACTTCTCTCCTCGTCTTCCAGAGTATCTTCGAGATGTCTGACTTGCTCCATCAGCTTTCGGGTCTCAGATTCAGCATTCTTCGACTTCTGCTCTTCACCCTCCAGTCGTTTGGAAACTTCCTCGAGGATCGTCTCCAACTCCATTTTCCTCGCAGCGATTCTGGATCTCTCCTCGAACATCTCTGCACGTTCCGAAGATTCCGCATCGAGTCTTGTCTTCAGAACCATGCGTTCCTCGTCCATCTTCTCCATCTGTTGCTTGTAGTCAGCGATGAAAACTTCCGAGCGACGCAGTTTCTCCGACGTGACCTTCAGCTCCAGCTCTTTTTCAGCAATGAGTTCGTCCTTGTTGGTGACCTCGAGAAGCGGCTTCACCTTCGTCAGAAGTCTCCACCACTGCCACTCTCTCAGCCGCATCCACGCAAGTCCGTTCCGCTGCAGAATCTTGATCGCAGCCTCCTGCTCTCGTCTGCGAACCATGACACGGCGTCCGAGCCATCCACGGCACTGCGCCTGGAAAGATTCGACCAAGGCCGACAGCTTCTGGTCACGCATCTCTTCCAGCTCAGCGACCACCCCTGCGCGGAAGAAGATCTTGGACTGCCCGATACGGTAGAGGTTAGCATCGACTTCGAGGTTGTTAACGATGCGACGAACAGCTTCTTTTCCGTCCATGAACCCGGCTGGGTTGACATCCGGAGCCAGCAGCTTCTCGTATCGCTGACGGAACTCTTGAAACGGAAGACGAGTTGGGAATCCTTGTCGGCAGATTCTGATTCCTTCGAGAACTCCGTTGCAGCGAAGTTGGTCGAGAACAAGATGGGCGTTGAGGACTCCGTGCTTCTTCTCGTGATTTGGAATGATGCAACGGACGAAGTGCGGGTTAGTGTTGCTGAGAGTGCTCATCAGACGGGCGAGCTGTTCCTTGTAGAGCTGGGACACAGTTCGGAACATTCCCTTCTTCGGCATGCGAGATCCGAAGACTCCAGTGTCGGCTGTGCTGTCCGCAGCTGAGAGACTGCACACATCGGCGACATCCTTCCACATGTCCACGATTAGAGGCTCCTTGGCCACCTTCAGTAGATCAATCACGTTTTCGTTCAGAGGATCCATGTTCTTAACGCGCCATCCTTGGGACTGATAGTCGACTCGTCCGGCGTAGTGAACGACAGCGAAGTCGCTTTTTGAACGGATTTCCGGAACGACGTACTTCGGATGCTGGTTGTGGGTGTCGTTGAGACGCTGCACGAACGATTGGTCACTGCCCTGCGGGAACAGACACACATCGTCAAGAGTCGACATGATTCCCATTGGTTTATCGATCAAGTCGATCGTTGGCTGGAGGTTCAGCCCGAAGTCGAGCACCTTCCACTCGAGTCCTTCGTCTAGATACTCCTGCTGCTCGCGGACAAACATTGTGTTGTTGAAGAGTTGCTGGAGCTTCTCATTGGTGTAGTTAATGCACAGTTGCTCGAACGAGTTGGTCTCAAAAATCTCGAAACCGGCCATATCCAGGATTCCAATGAAGCTGACGGACTGCTGGCGAGTGCGATCAAGAGACTTGTTCAACCGATGAACGAGCCATCTGAAGAGGCGCTCATAGGAAGCCTTCGCAATGGCTCCGACCGAGAACTTGACTTGTTCGACGTTCTGAGCACGATGAACAAGATCCCGCTGCACCTTGATCTTTGGCTTGAGGAACGCACGCATCAATTCAGTCATGTTGACTCCCAGAAGAGAAGCAATCTTTTGAGCAACCGCGTCGTTCACAAGCACAGCTTGATCATTGTTCTTATTCTCTTGTGAAAATTCAAGGTTTCCGAAAAGCAGAACGGCCGAGACGACGCGAAGGATTCCACCGATCTCCTCATCGTTGAGTCCCATGATCGACATCGCCTGCAGAGTTTCCTTCATCTCGGCGGCATCATCCACTCCCGCAAGTTTGCTGTCACCGTTAGAAACGAAATTGTACTTGGAGAGACTGTCTTCGAGAAGGAATTGTTCTGAAAGCATCGTATCGTTAACGGAAACTGCTGACTCCAGCGAACCTCTCTGCGTCTTCGACAATCCCTTGAGCAACTGATAGAAGATGTGGAAAGACCTCTCGTTCGGTGCCTGCTTCAGCACACGAGACTTTTCGAGTAGGTACACTTCGATGTTGGCTCCAGAGATGCACCCTGTGCCATCGAAATGTACACGAATGAACTTTCCGAAGCGACTGGAATTATCGTTCTTGACAGTTTTGCTGTTTCCAAAAGCCTCGAGGATCGGGTTGGCCTGAAGAAGTTGTTCCTCAAGCTGTCCCATGATCCGATTCGTCGACGTGTCCAAGTCGATGGATGTCTTCCGATGCTTAGTCAGGGTTCGGTTCGCCACGTACGCCAAGTACTGAATCACTTTCTTCGTGTTTTCTGTCTTACCGGCACCAGATTCACCCCTGAAAAAAAGTTGATCGTTTAGTACCAGGTCGACGAAATCACTCACGTGCACAGGATAGACTGATCGTCGCGTTCCTGGAGCATGCTCCGATACGCCTCGTCGGCCACGGCGAATATGTGTGGTGGCATCTCCTTCCTCTTTTTGCATTTGAACTGCTCGGCGATAGTGTCCGTGTAGATGGGAATGCGCTTGTACGGGTTGATCACAACGCAGAACAGTCCCGAATACGTCTGGAAAAGCAAAGAAGAGAATTTGGAAACAAAACGAAAAAGACAGGGAAGGGCTGGTAAGTTATTGTTGCAGAGGTGAACGAAATCGTTTGGTCTGTTGAGTCGGTTGACTAGAACCAAAGATAAGTGCAGTCACGTTTTCTGCAGTTTCATATTCCTCGTCTTTTAAACGGCCATTCGAGCACAAGCAGATCGCGATTGTACGGCAAGTGACCGCAACGTCCTTCACTGGGAGGAATGCAGGGCTGTTCGCTCTTTCAGGAAGTTATCGCAGTCACTCGGCTCGTACTCGAGGCTGATTAGCCAATAAGAAATAACCACGTTTTACGGTGGTTAGCTTAGGCTTAAGTAAACGCTTACTGTCAAACAAAACAGTAGGTGAGAACCAGCCAGACGAGGGTGTATAAGCGAATTCCGACACGTTCTCAGAAAACTTACATAGTAGAGGTTGGAGAAGTAGCGTTGTTTGAGATTGTGCAGAACAGACGCCTCGTTGAGACACGTTAGCATGGCCATGTCCTCGCATTTGTCGTACTTTGGCGGATTCGGCTTCTGGCAGTCGTCGGAAGAGACGCGTTGCTTCTCGCCAGTCTCCATCAGCTCGATGTCGATAGTTCCATCTGAGTGAGGACTTCCGACGATGGCTCCCAGTGCAAAACCATCCTTCTCGCTAGGCACCCATATCAACTTCTTCTTGGCCCAATCCGCCGAAATGGACGGATTGAGGAAATCTGTCTTGGCCTGAAAAAAGGAGAGTAAAACGCGTACAACCGGCAACAAGTACCCTTAGTTGGTCGATTTCATCATTATTTGTTCGAGATGTCATCATTACCTTTCGAGCAGTTGTTATATACAATTTGCTGAAGAATAGAATATTAGAAAGTTACGATTGCTATGAAGAACTTGAGAGCAGAGAGAGGCGGTACGAACCAGAACCAAAACAACTTAGGAAAGAAAACTGTTATCACTTCTATATTTGCCTTCGACTGGCTTTGTTGGTGAAAATATTTGTGGAATTTCAAACTTTCTAGCAATAAGTGAGGTACTACTGAGTAGCTACAATAGAACGGCGGTGGCGGATTCCCTAATTCGATTATGAATTCTGTCATTTAGTAGGAGAAACTGCAGATTAAGCAAAAGCTATTGGGAATGAAACAAGGCTCGCGGCTGCCATCCGATCTGATTTGATTCGTTTTGTAAGCATTTTTCAGTCACAAGCTCAATCATACAACCCACGCAATAATTGTGATTCGCGAAAACACCGCCCACCTCTCTGGAATTTCCGTTTCCCGGCGCGATTAGAAAATACGCAACTTGTGTCAGCAGGAGCGAGCTACGCTGGAATACAACGGACGGTCACCACGCAGGCGGCACCCATGAAATAGACTACTGAACTCGTAATCGACCCGTTGGTTGGTTGTGCGCAAAAGGACGAAGGTCTGGCGAATGAAAAAGAGAAAAACGCAGCTGCGTTCTTCCAGCTGCCGCAAAATGTTCTACGAATGCCCATATTTCTGGCGTCTCCTCACATCTGAATTGATAATGCGATGGGAAACAGTTCGGGGCCGTCGCCTCGATCAACAGTTCCGTGGGAACCAACCAATTCTGATCGGGCCTCGTGAATTTCGCAACCAGCCCACATGCAACGAGAGAAGATGCGGCGCGAAATGCAAACGAATACCCATTTAGGCCAAGTGTCGGGTTAGAATAAACGAACACACGAGAGCGAGAAAGCGGGTCGAAAATGTAACAATGGCTCACAAAACACTTGCCGCCGTGTATGACGCACGCTGATGACTGTTTGGCGCCAAAATAAGGGAGGGTGACCTCGCGATTTGATTTGAATCTGGCGCGCGCAGATGGCGCCGGAACATGTACGCAGTTGCGCGTGAGTTCTTACGTTTTAGTTATTTGAATTTAGCACCGTGACGTCATATCGCACACAGCGCTCTCATGATTTTTTATTCAGATTCGAATGAAGCTTTCCAGATGCGATTTTGTTTTCATTTTCTTCCCACAGGAATTTGTTCTTTCCTTTGTAAAGTATGGTTTGCACATTCAATTTATCAATTTTTCAGAAATGGAGAACCACCAAGACAATGGAAACGCCGAGCAGGCTGCGCCTCAAGGTCTCCCTGTTGAAGATGAAGGTATTCGCACACTTCGTCTGCAAATCTAACAGTTAACTCTTTTCAGATGGTTGTGTTACTATTGGCGATATAGTGAAAGACCTCGATGACATGGAAAAGGCCGCTGAGGTGCTGTTCGGTTGCCAAGACCCCTCTGTGTGCACCTATCCAGAGGTAGACAATTTAAATTGAAAGTCAAATGCAGTATGCTTCTACAGGGCTACAAACCGCGTCAGACTGTCTTCACATGCCTCACGTGTACTCCAGAGCCCCAGATGGCTGGCGTTTGCTACGGATGTTCTCTAAACTGCCACGAAGGACACAACATTGTCGAACTGTACACCAAACGAAAGTTCCAATGTGACTGTGGCAACTCGAAGTTTGGAACTATGAAGTGTTCTCTGTATGAGGAAAAAAGTGCGGAGAACAAGTATAACATCTACAATCACAATTACAATGGCAAATTCTGCTCATGTGATGTCTTTTTCCCAGAAGATGAGGAGGACCACGAATTTTTCCAATGCGAGATATGCGAAGACTGGTACCACGAAAATGTAAGCTGAGATTGCAATCCCTGATGAAACGGCTTTGTTTCCAGCACATACAACCAAGAAGTATCAAATTCGAAGAGCAACCAACTGCTGAAGAGGGCAGTTCTAGCAGTGCTACCGCAACTACTCGCGAAGAAGACGCTTCTATTGTATGTGAAATTGGGTGATCTGGTAGTCCAGTTGCTAACTCAGATTTGCCAATCGTGCGTCACGAAACTGCCATTCCTTCTTCAAATGCCCTCTGGAAAAGAGGTTTTCTGCCACTCGAAGATCCCCAAAAGTGACACTGTCATCGAACCAGTGGACTTGGAAATCGCAAAGTTCCGTAAACGTCTGTGCAAATGCGCGGATTGTGTCCGTGTCTACGAAACTGCTGAGTGCGAGTTCCTTCTCGATGACGAAGACGACATAGGCACTTACGAGAAAGAGTCGAAGAAAAAGGCGGCAGAGAACAGAATAACACCAGAAGAAGAGATGCGTAATCTTGTGAGAACCTACGGAATGGACGGCACTCAGAAACTGTATGAAGGTGAGAAAACTGAAGTTTATGAACATATTTTGGATGAAGAAAATTACAGGAGTGAACAATTTGAAGCGGAAGCTTGGTGAATTTATGCAAACTAAAGACAACGGAACGCCAGTGACTGCCGATGAAGTGAAGACATTCTTTGCTAGGCTGAACGAGGAATCGCGCGAGAAACGTGCTCGCCGCGATTGATCTCACTCGTCGGCTTCCTCCTCTTCCTTCGTTTCTCTTGATCCCTGAACATGTAATCCTCGCGAATATCCTACAACTTCCACTGTATTTTTATCCCATTTTTCCCATTTCTCACCGAATCTCAATTGATCCACGACGAAAGAAACGAGCACTGTGGCGGCTCGCAAGCTCTCCCGATGGATCTTCCATCCCTGGTATTCTCGAATCGTCTCCGTGATCGCTTCGCCCAGTTTGTCCCAATAATCGATCTGTCGTCACAAATCATTAATGTTCTCTTTATCACCCCTCAATAACCCACCTTCATTCCTTTACTTCGTCTATATTTTGCGTGCTTCTGTCCAATATCTTGACACATTTTCGATATTTTGTCCGGCTCATCCAAACTTTGCATAACTAAACGCCCTTTCACGATAGTTCTTGTCTGATTAACTCACTTTTCTGCAGGAATTCTACGATCTGCAGGTTGTGATAGTCGACTGCCGACTTGTCAAGCACTTCCCCAATCGTACTCTTCCTCGCCATCATCCTCCTCGTTATCGTACTTCCGCAGTTGGAAGGTCCCTTCTGACTCATGTGTCTCCATGCGTTTCGGACGATCGACTTCTGAATAATAAATCTGTAAATGTGTCGTTCTCACCTGTTCTCTCTAACTATATGTGTTCTATCTCTGTTATTACCTGATACGAATTCAATATTTGATTGTCGGTCTTTCGGCTCACGGGTTTCTTGGGAGTAGAAGTCGAAGAAGAAGACGGAGCCGAGCTCGAAGAGCCCATCTGGGAATGAGCACGAAATGACCGGGAAATGAGCCGAAGCCAATCGAAATCTGCTTCTCATTGAATCTTTCAGGAGGCGGCACACATGGCAGAGGGCACCGGAATACAAACAAAAGATGGCTCATCGCTTTCTAACTTTTTGTACGTTTTTTCATGATCATTTCATTTCATCGGGAAAAAGACATGACATCAACCTAAAAATCAAGCGAAGACACTGCATTGTTTGTATTTTTGTAGGCAAAAGATGAAGAGTTATGAAAAAATGAAATTCAAACGGGAACCCAGTTTTCAGAGTGCCGATCTCAGCTGCGTTGGCTGTCCGATCTGCGAGTGCAGCATACGCAGACTTCTTCGAGGAACGCGTCGAGCTCACTTCCGTCGTGTACTCGTTCCAGCAGCTGAAGGATGGCGTCGCGTTGCTCGAAGACGGCCTGGATCCGTATGAAGCGAAGAATATGCACTTTGTAAGGAGAACAGCTTCCTGTTTCTCACCTATTCAACATTTCCAGCCTCCACTGACCGTGCACCTCTTTCGATTCCTGCTCAACAACTTCCCGGGTGCCATTCTCCCTCTTTTCATACTTCTGGACGTAGCAACCGCGTGGATTACCGCCACTGCAGCAGACATCGTCTGGAGAAAAACACGGAGCGACGAGTCACGAGACATCAGAAGCCTCGTGTTCAGTCTCTACGCCTTTAACCCGATCACGGTGGTCTCCACCGGCATTCTCTCGTTGACAGTTATTCAGAACTTTGCACTTGCTGCGATTTTCTTGTTCTACGTCACAGGTCTCGTTATCTTCAGTTTCTCCCAATTTCCAGTCCTTTTCCAGATCGTCCGACACTCTGCGCATTCCTCATCGGAGCATGGTCTTCGTTCACGATCTACCCGTTCGTCCTGCTCTCCAGTCTGGTTTTCCTCTCGAATTCCTCCCCAACCAAGTTCCTTTCTTACGTCTTCATATCTGCCATGACTGCTCTTTCATTCATTGGTGTCAGTTTTGCTTTGAACGGAAACAATTCAAATTTTATTGAATCCACGTACTCTGTCATGTAAGTTTGATTCTCCTATCACGGCTCCTAAAATCAATCTTCAGTTTCAACTTCTCGAACATCCAACCGAACTCTGGCCTCTACTGGTACTTCTTCGTTCAAATATTCGAGCACTTCCGTTCCTTCTACTCCATTTCCTTCGTCATTCTCTTCTTCTTCATGCCTATCCCGATCACTTTCATGATTCGACGTGACGCTGTCCTGCATTTCACCATCATCGGGCTCCTCGTCTCCGTCTTCTTCCCTTATCCGACGCTGAACCAAGTTTCTGTACTTCTTGCCCTTCTTCCTCTCCAAGAAGTCTACAAAAAGCGTAAATCCCGTAACTCCCCGCCCCTCCAACCATCTCTATTTCAGACTTCCGCTACTCGGTTCTTATCGCCGGAACCATCGTCTCCACGATTGTTCTGATGCCTGTCATGTGGCACATGTGGATGGTCAGTTCGAGCGGAAACGCCAATTTCTTCTTCGCTGCCACAATAATCTACAACGTGGCGTTGATCAACCTGATCATGGACATGATCTTCGTCTACTCGAGACGACAAATCGACCTGGAATACGGAGACACGATCAAGAAGAACACGAAGATGGACTTTGCATTTTATTGATCTCAACATTTTATTCGAAACTGTACAGATGTCATGTTAATTTAATTCAATTCAAATGTTAAACTTTAATTTATTTCAAACAACAGTCGATATCACCAGTGGTCGTGGACGTGTCTTGAAAATGAGCTTCTTTCTAACCACCGCATTCACCGTCGCGTTCTTCTCTCCGTTCATCCCGTGTGTTTCGGTTTTTCGAATAACCAGTAGTGGGCGATCGACTTTTGAGACCTGAAGAGTATTTTTTATATATCGCGAAGTAAAGCGGCCTGAATAAGTAAAGAATGGATAAATATTTACCTTTCCCTCAAGTGTTTGGCTCCCAATGATCATGTACACGTTGTTGCGGTCTCCCCAGCAAATCGTACCTGATAAGTGGTGTTTTGATAACAGCGAAAGCGCCCTACTTACTTACCCAATGTTTTTCCGTCTAAACCGTTGTCATCTTGTGGCGAAATAGTTCCGTGCAATTCAATTGCCATCCATTCCTGTGCCCCGTCTCTGGAAACAGCTGATAATCGTGAAATTGTTTTTATCACTTACGGAGTCGATATCAATTTGATTTGCATTGTATTTTTTGTAAGGAAATACGAGGAAACTGTCAGAGAACGAATGAAGAGAGAAAAGTTTCGCAAAAGGAGTTCCCAAAAACTCAATTTCAAATCTCGCGGGCAGTCTCAATAGAGCGCTCTTGCTTTTTTTCGTGCCCGGATTTTCGCAAGCTTCTGTTTGATTTCCACTCATTGCTTCTAGCGCTTTCGCGCACTTTTCTCTTTTTGTGAAGTGGGGAACTTGTTCCTGATCGATTAATTCTACAGGATATCGTAAAGATATGGACAGCATCTTCAGCGACGACGAGGAATTCGATGCCCTTCGTGAGCAGTTGTACGATGGCTCTGTGGAAGATGAGGTAAGCATTTTATTTATTGAAAAGAGTTGAAATCAGTGCAATTGTATTCAGAACGAAAAAATGGTGCCATTGTTTGGGATGTACGCAATTCACAAAACAAACGGCAAGGAAAAACCCCGACATGACATCTTTCTGAGAGGGATGGAAACTCCTACAAACGATGTGGATCCCTATGCAAATGGATCATTCCAGAAAAGTAAACCTTCAGAGGTGAAGGTATTGATATAACTTTTTTTCCGAAAAAAAATAACAAAATCTACAGAAATCCACGCTAGGAGATAATTTCTCGTTTTTTGGCATGAAGCAAGGAAGAATGCGTATCGAAGAGAACACCCCTTCCTCTGATTATGGGGCAGAACGACAGAGGCTGCTCAAGAAATTGGAACAAATGAAAGAAGAAGAGAACCAGAGCTCCGATGCAGATTACTGTTCTGAAGAAGAAAATGAAGAGTAGGTTGCACTTCGATTGTCAGACTTCCTAACGACGGCTTCAGGCCGAAAACACCGAAATACAAGCCGATGCAGACGCGGAAGACCAACATTGATACTCCAAGACCAAAAATGGAATTGCGGAAAAGGAAGCGGGAAATCGTAATCAGTTCAAGTGAAGAAGAATCCGACTCGGGAACGGAGTGAGTGTTTCGATTGCCTCCCGCCGTTACCTGTCTTTTGTTTCAGTGCTCCACACTCATCATTCACGCGTTCTCCGCGGAGGAAACGAGTGTCCCCTGCTTAGGCAGAAGGTGATCCCCCAGCTCTCTACGTCTCTCCCCTCTTGCAGAACCACACTCACTCTCTGGGTTCAACCTATTCATTCACCAATACTCACTTCGATCTCTATGTATCTTATTCCGATTATTACCATACTTTATTTGCATATTTTTGAAATATTTTGCCTCTTCAGTAAAAATAACTTTCATTGCCACTTTCACCCGATTTCTCTTCGTTTTGCTTTCGCGTTTCAATCGCACCTCATAATTACCTTTTTCTCGAGGCCAGCGTGTGTCTGCCTCACTGACTCCTCCGTTCTTCAGGCGATTTACAACAACGAATCGCAGTGAGCAGAAGGAAGTGTGTGAATCGGAGAGACGAGCAAAGAGTCAGACGGAGCTTCGATCGAGCAGCCGGCAGGAGAAGTAGGGGCCGTACGGCTAGAGAAGAGCACACCGGCCAACGAGCACTATATCTACGATTTGATTCACACTTTGGAAAGTTGGATTTTTGCAATAATGGGCAAAAGTTTCGGTTAGTTTATTTTCGTTTTTTGCTTATATGTTTTTGTTTTTACAGATGAAGCAGCTGTTTTGAAATCGCTCGAAGGCTTGTCGGAAGCCGATAAAGTCGAGAAACTTCTAAAGAAACTCTCCGAATCCGATAAGATCAACACTGAGCTGAAAGGGAAACTTGTCGATGTGAGTTTGAGAATTCAGAAAAACAATAATCATTCCCTTTTTCAGTTTGACAAGATCGTCAAAGTCAAGGATCTTATGGAGAAAAAGCTGGAGAGGAACAATCAGGTGAGCATTCATATTGATTTTCCGAAAAAGTGAGATGGCTGTGGAGGGTTCTTCGTTTTTTATCTTCTGATAACCCCTAAGTGTTGATCAAGCGTGACGAAGATAAAAATATCTTCACCGTTTTTTTTCGGATAGATATCCAATGACTTCGGAAATTTATGACATCACAGCACGTCCACATTCCATTGAGTGGGGGTGGTTTGCGAAGATACATGCCACCCTCGCAATGATCTCTCGTCGTTTTTCTCGCGAAATGAGTACAACGTTTGACAGGTCCTTCTGCGAACCGAGGAGGCGAAGAGCAAGTTGGAGGAGCTATGCAGAGGACTGCAGAAGGCTAACCAGCAGACTCGCGAGGAGTCGGTGGCCAAGATGAAGAAGCTCGAAACGGAGAGACAATTGGCTGTGGAGCAGCTGAAGGTCACTCTCAAGGTAAGGCAAATACTGAATGACTCCCAGATTAATGACTCCTTTGCTCTTTGACTACTGTTGCTCTTTGACTACTCCTGCTCTTCGACTACCCCTTCAGATCTTTGACCACCTTTTGTCCTCATTGACTACCCCTGGATCTTTGACTACCCACAGCTCATAAGTAGGTGAAAACTTCTGTTTTAACCCGGAGTTTTTATGGCACTTTTATTTTTAAGGCTTAGCTACGTCCTAGACCCCAAATTTCATATTTCAGTTAAGAAAATTCGTCTACATTGTATATAATAAAACAATACTGACGAAATTTTTTCACCATAGGTAGAAATTTGGGGTCTAGGACGTAGCTAAGCCTTGAAAACAAAAGTGCCATAAAAAACTCCGGGTTAATACAGAAGTTTTCACCTACTTATGAGCTGTGGATAGTCAAAATTCCAGGGGTAGTCATTGAGGACAAAAGGTAGTCAAAGATCTGAAAGGTAGTCAAAGAGCACAGGTAGTCAAAGATCCGGGTAGTCAAAGATCTGAAGGGATAGTCGAAGAGCAGGGGTAGTCAATGATCTTTGGCAGTCAAAGAGCAAAGGAGTCATTAATCTGGGAGTCATTCAGTATTTGCCTCAAGGTAATGGTTGGGGAGAAAGACCTGCGGATCTGTCTGCTTGTGAAAAGCAACGAGTTACTATAATGCACCCTTTGTAGGACATCGAGAAGACGATGGCCGATGGACGCAGCAAGTCGGACTCTCTGGCAGAAGATAACAAACGACTCGGCGAGAAGTTCTCGGAGATTGGACAGCAGTACGAAGAGCGCATGCGAGTGATCGACCAGCAGATGCAAAAGAAAGAAAAGTACTGGGAGGAGTTCGGAAAGGCGAAGGATCTCGAGATCAAACTTCTGAAGGCCAAACTTGACGCGTCCAGCATTGAAGTCAGAAAAGCTTCAATGGAAAAGGATGAGCTCGCGAGAATCGTGATCGAGGAGACTGCCCGTGTCGGAGGAGCTCTGGAAACCGAGAAGTTCTTGCGAGAACAGGTCAAGGAGTACTCGGCGAAGTATTCGGAGCTGACTGGATGCCTCGCTAAGAGCAACGAAGCTTTCGACAGATTCAAGAAGGAAATCGAGAGAGTCAACACGAAGTGCATCCAGATTGAGAAGGAGGGACTGGTCTTTAAGAAGAAATGCGAGCAGGCCAATCAGTATGTGATCACTGGATCAAAGCATTTCAAAAACTTTATTTCAGAAAAGTGTTGGTGCTTACCATGACGAACCAGGAATATGCCGAGAAGATCGCGTCGTCTGACAAGAAGATCCAGATGCTCGAGAACCTGTGCCGAGCTCTGCGCAAGGAAGACAAGGAAGAGAAGGAAACCGCGACCGGGGCAGTGGCCGAAGCCAACTGATCGAGACGAGACACGTTTTCTCAATTGCTGCTGGTCCCGGATCTCGTGTATATAATAATCGTTAATAATCATCCCCACCCTGGTTTTCCAACTTGGCACAATTTGTTCTTATTTTCGAAGCAATCCCCATCTCCCATCTCTTCAATGCATCCCATCCCACTCCACCAAAAAAGTAATTTATTGGTCCATCATAAATATTTTCACATAAAGTGGGGGTTTTGTTTAGAATTTGAGACGGACCCGGAGAGAGAGAGCGAGGGATTCTTTCTCGCAAACAATGTGTGCGCCGAGCCGAGCTGCGCCGTCTGTCAAGACGCAGTTTAGAACTTTACTGCCACGTGATGGAAGCCAGATGAGCTGGCGAATGGCTCCAGAAGCCTCGATGCCACGTCATCCGGCGAATCCGTTCTCCATCAGTTCCCTCCGTGTTTATTGCCTCACTTTTACGTCTTCTCTCAGCCCAACGTCATTTCATACCTCTTCGCGACGTCATCTACACTTTCCGTACTCTAATCCCGTCAACGCTTCTGCCTGCTTCTCTGTCTGGCAAAATAAAATTACTCTTGAATTCCGCTATCAAGCAGAGGCGCTCTGATGGGAATTTGTTTCGATATGTGTTAAAATGATGGTTCTGAAATCCTCCCGGAAAGTTCTCAATCGGGTGCACTTCTTTCAGAACAGAACTGAGTGTATCTGATGCATTCAGTGTTGTCGTGATGTCCTCGTGTTCCTTCCGGATCCATGTCCATCTCGCGTTCGGATGTCGGAAGGTGCCGGACAGGAGGAGAGAAAATGGGCGGTCCGGCGGAAGGAGAATGGAGCGACATTCGAGAAGAGACGGCACAGAAGACGAGGAGAAAAAAGAGCGACGTCAAAAAGTGATATGAATAGTGTAATTGTGTGGAGAAGAAGGGACCCGGAGGAGCAGAAAGAGCACAGAAGACGGCGAGGGGGAGGCGCCGCCCGGTCCCTGCTTCTTCTTCTTCGTTTCGTTTCTTCTTCTTTTTTCTTCTTCTGCTTCTTCTTCTTCTTGCTCCTCTCTCCGGGAAGCGACGTGAGGGGGGATGGATCCAGAGAGATTTGGTCGACGTCCTCCTTGCCTCCGCTCGCCCGGGGGCTCCTCATTTCTCTGACGCCACCCTCTTCTCTGCGTCACGTGGCTCTCGAGTCCCTCGCGCGCGGAGCCTCTCCTTTGCTTATTCACTCGCGGGGCGGAGAGACCGCCGCCGCACATTTGTCGTCGAGCCATCGAGTCTGCGTCTCCGGACGGCGACTCCGGCAGCGCCACTCATTTTTCACCTACTCCTTCCATCTACTGGTACGTCGTGATTCGATTCGGATTCGCGTATGTCCCCTCCGCACCGACTCATTGGCTCTATTAATGGAGCCATCCAGGTGGAAACATTTGACTGCGGGGGCTCGAGAGCATCTCACGGCGGCGCCCACCTCATACTTCTCAAATAAGATATCCTTTGATAATAAGTTGCTCGTCAATTCGGTTGATGCTTTCTTTTTTGCTTACGACAAACAATATATATAGAGATATATCCTGCGCCAAAGAAGAAAAAAGAAAGAGAGAAGAAGAGGAAGGATGGATGTGTGAGCAAATAAAGTCGGCCCGGGGGCTACCATCTATTCCTGCTCGCGCGAGAGCCCATTTCATCCGCCATCTCATCAGTTCCTCCACCCGCCCCATCATTTTATCGGTGATGGCGGCGGCGCGGCGACTCCCGACCCTGAGCTCGCCGAGCCCGCGTTGCCGCTCTCAAGTACTCTTCGCTTCTGTTTTGTGTGTGAGCGAAGTGAATCGGACGGAGTGTGCAACTGACTTTAAACAAAAATCGGAGAGAGCCCCGCACTGCGGCCAGGTTCACAGCCCATCCATTCCCGAGACTTCCATCGAATCTTCTCTTCATCAACCTCTCCAACTTTGTTTTCTTTTCCGTCCTTTTGAACTCTGAGTTGATCTCCGATGTGCTCTCCCGACGTCGGTATGCAACACGATCCAGCAGGGTCAAGCAAAGATCCACCACGTCGATCTGAGCCTTTCAGAACAACTCACCAATACCTGAACATCCTTTCCCAAGCGACCCTCTTCAATAAAATCCGATTTTCGTGTCATCTTGATTTGAATTTCACAACGTTTCCTGGCCCAATTCGAAATGCCGAGCTTCCGTTCTTTCATAATAATACCGTTCCCCGTGATCCGTCCCACCCATTATTTCTCAATCACACCCTCAATATTGCTGGTTTGCTCGTGACCTTCAATGATCCTCCGCTGCCAAATGAATTCGTCTCCATCTTGTGAATAGCTGTTTTCCGCTCGGTGACCTCTTGAATGTGACACTGTGACACGCTCCGCGGCCCGCCCCTTCTTCCCTTCCTCAATCGTTTCAGTCTTAGTCTTCCCTTGCTCGCGCAAAGCTTCTCGGACCAGAACGTCTTCAGTCTTTGTTCGCCGAATTCGCCAACTCACTTCGCAAAAGTGAGAGAGGCTTCAGGAGAGAATCCTTTCGGAAAATTCAATTCCGCCCTCTCCTCCCCCTCGTTTCTCCCTCGTTTTGCTTCATTCCTACAGCTCCTTGTAAGGGCACCTGCTGGCTGGAAAGGCGCCGGCAGAAAAGAAGAAGAAGCAGGAGAGCAGCAGGAGGAAAAAGAGGCCGCCGGGCTCTTTCTGTGTCTCACTGCCTCTGTGAGGAGAGCAGTCAAGCGACTACGTCTTTCACTCAATGAGTGAGTGTATTTGTGCGCCGAGGAGGCCCGTCCAGGCAGCAGCGGCTTTGTGAGTAGAGACACGAGAAAGCCGCAGAAAGCGCGCTCTGGGGCTCGGTGAGAGCTCGGCACGACGAGTCGACCGCCTATTTCAGTCTATTGATCCGTGTTCCGTTACCTGTAATAACCTCTCCACCCTCAAATTCCTTTTCCTTTCTCTAACTCATATTTCAATTGTTCCAGGTCAAAATTTGTGTAGACGTAGGTGTGTCAGCAGTGCGGCAAATGGGAAATGAATGGAGGCAGATTTGACTTTGACGACGGCGGAACCTATGTAGGAGGCTGGGAAGAAGGCAAAGCACACGGCCACGGCGTCTGCACTGGTCCACAGGCCAAGGGCGAGTACGCCGGAGCATGGCATTACGGCTTCGAGGTTTCCGGAGTTTACACTTGGCCCTCCGGTAACACTTACCAGGGCCAGTGGCAGAACGGAAAGCGGCATGGCCTAGGTGTCGAGCAGCGGGGCAGGTGGTTGTACAAGTGAGTCCGACCGGTTGGAACCCTCCTATCAGTTTTTCCATTTCAGAGGAGAATGGACGCAAGGCTACAAAGGACGGTATGGAGTGAGGCAGTCGGCGAGTTCGCAGGCCAGGTATCAGGGCACCTGGTCTGCTGGATTCCACGACGGATACGGAACGGAAATCTACGTGGACTCGGGTAAGCAAGCACTCAGTGTGAAGTGGTGAAGTGGACGGA
The DNA here is from genome assembly GCA_900536315.3 of Caenorhabditis becei. NCBI lineage: Eukaryota > Metazoa > Nematoda > Chromadorea > Rhabditida > Rhabditidae > Caenorhabditis > Caenorhabditis becei. The sequence continues at coordinate 40,864 of LR539378.1, forward strand.
TGCCCCGAGCCACGTCATTTAAATATTTGCTTTTCGCCTCCAAGCAAATTGTTTTTGTTATAGGAAGTTACCAAGGCCAATGGCTTCGAGGAATGCGCCACGGCTACGGTATCCGAAAGAGTTCGACGTACGCGAATGCGGCCAAGTTTCGGTCCAAGTCACAGAATCACGCATCTCTGACAAGTTTGAGAAGTGGCCGAGTTGAAGAGGAAAACGCAGATGAGCACAGGCATAGTGAGTCGGTGGACGATGACCCATAAATATATGTTTTGCTTTTAGGAGAAGGCATTTCCGGTAGAGGAGGTTTTGTGCTTCGTGCCATCTCTACAGCTCCCCAAAGACGACGAAGATCTTTGTCAGAAAGGAGTCTTGCTGTGAAACGAACCCTTCTCTCTGGTCTCCGAATCAAGAAACAACACTCGACTGGCGACATCCATCAGAGAGTTGCTTCGATGACCGGGAGCCTCCGATCGAGTGGATCCACGATGAGCTGTACATCTGAAGACTCGTTGCACCACCACGGACTGCAGACACAGGAGGAGGAAACCGTCGAGGAGAATTCAACGGAAGTGTACATGGGCGAATGGAAGAACGACGTGCGCAGTGGATTCGGAGTGTGCGAGAGAAGCGACGGATTGAAGTGAGTTTTTGGAATAATTTCACGTCATCGAAGTTATTCTAGATACCACGGAGAGTGGGTCAACAATGCGAAGTGCGGTTTCGGAATGACGACGTACAAAGACGGATCGAAAGAAGAGGGTCGTTACAAGAACAACATCCTGATCACGAATTCCCGAAAGAAAGGAGTTCTCTTCATGCGTGCCTCGAAGCTTCGGGAAAAGATCGACTCGGCAGTCGGAACAGCGACCAGAGCTGCCAGCATTGCCCAGCAGAAGGCTGACATCGCTGCGAGTAGAACGTCGACGGCACGGGAACGAAGCGAACAAGCACACTTCGTATCGAGACAGGCGAATGAAGACTCTGAACTGGCGAGGATACACGCGAAGCAGTTCGATCCGAGCTTCAAACAGCCGGGAACCCGACGTCTTCTGAAGGAAGCCAATGGCGGAGAGTCGTTCGGAACGGACCTGTCGGATGCTATTTCCTACTCGAGACATCTCTCCCAAACGCACAGCAAGCAGCATTCATTCGAGCAGGTGACTATTCTTTCGAAATATACTTGACCTATATTCGCCTTTTAGACGTTATCCATGGACTTGGCTGATGACTTGACACCTCCATCCAGGCATCCCAATGCCTATCACAACCATGTTCAACACGTCCAGCACAGCCAACATGCCCCAACAGCTAACACGAACCACGTGGGATTCCTTCCCCAGTACGGTTACTCGGATGCCAACTCTCAGATGCATACCCCAATGGATCCTCATGACCTCCCTCATCCGAATCTCATTCCGAACCATGTACGTGATCTTAAGGACATCATTTTCTAAAGCATGTTTTCTAGGATCCATCAGTCCCTTCGGTTTCTGTGGTTGCGGAAGAGGAGAAACCGCTGATCCTCCAGCCCCAAACATCCCTGCCGGGTCCTTCCAATCTAACAACGCAGGCGCCTAACGTGATGTCTTCTCGGTTCTCATTAAGGTGAGTCATCTGGAGCATCTGGATGGGTTGGACCATAAAACGTTTGCAGCGACGACCATTACGATCAATATGTGATGGCGGGCGGAAGTAACAGCCAGCAGCAGCAGCAGCAACAGCAGCAGAAGCTGCGACGCAATCGGCCATCGCTCATGAGACAGGCGGATGTCAACGAGTCTTGTGTACGTTTCACCGAGACGAGTAGCAGATGAAGAGTGTTCTTCTTCTTCTCTCGCCCTACTGCTAGGCGTCGCTTCATTCGCTTCCTCCCTCACACATATTAGTCGGTTGTAAAGTGGTAGAGGGAGCGGAAGAGCCCCGGGAGACGCAGATTACAAGCAAATCGATTTTCAGGCGGGTGGAGGAGCCGCAAGCGGGCTCAATCGGAGGTCGACTCTTGCCTCGGCACGAGATCGCAACGGCGATGCCAACCATCCGGGGGCCATCGGAGCAGCGCATGCCGCCAAACTTAGTGCAGCATCGGGAGACGGCGACAACATGGGAAGTCTACCGAATTTGGCACAGCTCGAGACGCAAGGGGTACGAGAAAAAGTGAAGGATCAGGGATGATAAGAGCTGTTTTTAGGTTCGGATGCGAAGAGAAGAAGCTGCGCGACTCGCCGGACAACGCCGTCAGGAAGTGCTCCGTGAGCAAGAAGAAGCCGCACTTTTACGTGCCAATCCACTCCGACACTTCCTTCAGCCGGCGTTTAGAGTGAGTTTCGAAATGAAATTAAAACTGATAAGGTGTGGTTGTAGGCGTGGCTGGTGCGGTGGCGAATCCCGATTCTGCTGGCGATAGCGAACGTCTCGCTGCTGATGCTCTTCTATCACTTGCTCACTTACGAGAAGAAGAAGAAGTCTTCTTCTTAGGCACTTATCTTATTATTTTCCCATATTTGAACACGCTCAATTCTTCGTCATTAGGGGTACTTATTTGTATTTGAAAAAGAAAAACTCATCATGAAGCAAAAATACAAACCAACACAGACTCAAGTCACTTACACCTTCCTTCCTTCTTTTCTTTCGACGAATACCTTCTGAGCGGGACAATGTGATTGAAATAGTTGATTTTTGACTCAAAAAACATTCATTTGGTGCTCTCTTCGTGTGGAAAACTCCTAGAACCCGCCTAGACCTTCCCCATTTTTCTCCCCTTCCCCTCACTGATTTCCCATTTCCCAATGTCTCTTTCTCCAAATTTCGAACGAAATAGAGTTTTCCATTTTTCCCTCATTTCCACACCTTCTCTCTCTTCACATATATTATGTTATGTACCGTTTTCTTATCAATTATCACCCGGAAAGCGAGAGTTCGACCGGGCGTCCTGACCTAATCGACCTCGCTTCTCCGTTGGGAATCGGAGGATTTCTTCTTCTCGAATTGAGCAATAACGCTCCTCCGGTTCTCGCACTTCTCTTATTATTTTAATATATATATATATTTGGTTTTCAAGAAGTTTTCGAGTATTTTCAAAGAAAAAGAACAAAACTATGAAAAAATGGATGCGCGAGAAGCTCTTTCGGCGATCTTTTCCATCACATTTTGGGCAAGTTTTGGATCGTTACAAATACGGAATACACTAAAATGGACAAGCACCGAGACAAAAATGCAATGGTTTTATCTCGAGATGAGATTGATGTTGCAAGGCTAATGCCGAAAGTTTTTCAAATACATTTTCACAGTGTATGAGTTATGGAAGTATTAATATGAAGTTTCAAAAACAGAGTGGAATACATTCATGAAACTTTGAAACTGATCACAGAATGTACACATAAGTAGTCAAAATAGTTGTGTTGCATGAGAATTTGGCATTATCAGGAGGTACGAGAGACACTTCTCTACGTTTCAGAGAAGATTTAGAGGTAGGATTCGTTCTTGGACAGTCGGATCGCCGGAGTGATTCCTTCCATTGTTTCGAGAAGACGGACTGCCCGTGGCAGCACCGGAGACAGTTCTCCGCCCTCTTCTTCCGGAACTTTCGACAACGGACGGGCTTTTCGAGGAGTGTGCTGGAACGACAGTTTGACCAGGTCTCTCCGATTCTCCGTTACCTGCTCGTCTCTTCCGGATGAACTGCTTCCAGCTTCTTCTTCTTCTCCGATCAATGACTCCATTCGTCGTTGAGCACTCACCACTTCGTCGATCTTGTCAGATATTTGCTTCATGGCTGATTGACGATCTTCAGGAGTTGTTCTGCAGTCCAAACGTTCAACTTTCTACGTTTTGAGCAATGAAACTTACGAATGATCAGCATTGATTTGTGCCGAAAGCATTCTTCCAATGCTCGACAGCTCTTCAATGTCATCTCTCAGTCGCTTTCTCTCCGTACTCAATGTTATCGAGTTCAGTTTTCCGCTGACACGAAGTCGTTCCCGAAGACTCTTCTCAATCTCGCAGACCCTCTCCATCATCTGAACTTTTCATGTCATATCATTTCTTAATTCCCGCTGAACCTGTCTGTGAGTGACCATGAACGACTCGACAACCTTCAGCCGTGCTTCGTTCTTCCTGATCGCATCGTCCAACTCCTTCCAAGCACTTTCCAGCTTCTCCTTCCTTTCGTTTATCGAACTCTCTTTCATTGCAACTCTCTCCGTTTGTTTCGCCATCGCTATCAGTTGTTTTCCGTACTCGTACGTGCTCTGAAAATGCTCAAATGCTCAATTCTTCAAAGTTTTCACTCACCAGAGCAGTTTTATCCAGATTCTGCCTATCATCTCTCAGATTTCTGACTGCATTCTCGTCCACATCCGACAGACTGTATTCTTTGTGGAGTGTTTCTTTCAGCTCACCGAGCCACTTGATAGCTTGATCACAGTCTCCGTACGTCGTCAGAAGTTGGATGTGTTGTTGTTGTTCCAATCGTTTCACATTGGCCAAATCGTTGTGTCTGCAAGAAAAAAAGCCAACTCAACCCAAATCTCTTTTCTTTAAACCTGTTCTGTCGCTGGGAGATATCAAACAAACTAGAATTTATATGAGCGATGAACTCCTCGCAGGGCAGAACTTCAGAGTACTGTCTTGTCTTGAGAACTGTTTCTTCTCCGGCATCAATGGCAGCGTCGAACGACACATCTTCAAAGATCCGAATGAATTCAGAACACCTATCCAAACTCACTCATTGAATTCACCAGGTCATCCAATTCCTTCTTTGTTTGTCCCAACTTCTCAACACTTTTCACCGAGTTGTCATCTTCACTGCACAACTTTTCAAGCATCAGATCGGACTTTTTGATGAACTGTAGCAGACTATAGTTATCGAAACAAATCTTAAACTGTTACCTCTGCAACTTTCTCTCTGAACGTCTTGTTGGACAATGCGAACTGTGTCTGCGCTTCGACACGATATGCAAAATGATCTGCGACGTCACGGATCTGCTGGCGAGTCTAAACCACGATGTTACTTGAATGTTTCAAGGAATCAGAGGAACCTTTTGTAAAACAATAGCAACTTGTGGACACGCGGCCATCAGCCGAGTAGCCATCTCTGCCAGCTGATGACTCTGATCCTCGATTTCCTTGGTTTTGTTTGTCAGCTCTTCGTGTTGCTTCACCAAACTTTCAGCTTCATCCACGTTTTCAGCAATCTGCAATTCAACCTGTAAGTTAAACACACCTTCACTCTTCCAACCTGACACAAAGAGTTGAGCCACTTCTCCCCACTGCCCTCAATCCAGTCGAGAAAGTCCGAAACGCCTGCCGTGTGATCCTTGATCAACCCGTCTTTACTGTTCTCTTCTTCTTTCAGCTTCACGTCTCGAATCGACTTTTTCAATGAGTTCACAGCGAACTCGTCTTCAATTCTCTTCGTCGATTGTAGTTTTGATATGAATTCGTCTACTGGAAGGTTCTCATCAGGGGTGCAGAGAGAAGAATTCACTCACGCTTCCTATCCTCTTCTTGATCATGTTTCGATGTGTCATTTTCCGCTTCCGTCAAGTAATTCTGCCACTTTTTGATCTCCTGAATACTCGTTTCAGTTGCTGATCTTTCCCTTTCAAACCTACCATTCTATTCGCCAACCAAGCGTCTGGGTCGTACCCGAGAGTTCCTCCGAACTGCTCTGGCAACTGATTGACGTCTACGAATTTCGAGAGTTTGTGCATCGAGATGAGCACTGTTTTCAAAGTGTAACCACTGACAATCAAATCGAAATTGATTCTCTGTTGATCCAAAAACTTCTCCGGTTGGATGATGAGAACTTGTCGGACTTTCTTGTACAGTGCTTGCTGAAAGAGTTGAGTTTCGGCATGAAAGAGCGCTGAAATCCTACTTGGCATGCTCTCAGATAGAATTTCAGCTGTTTCAAGTGAATGTGTCTCGTGTCGAGGAGTACTGTAAACTGTGTAGCTGCCGGGAGAGTGTCCGAGAGCAGTGCCAGAAGGGACACTAGGTTCTCGTAGGAGCACTCCTGGACCTGCGAAGTCGATATGACCAGAAGAGCATTTCCCTCTCGATCCGTGCCTCCTGCAACTTTCCCTTTATTTACTGTTTCTCTTTGGTTTCGCGCGCATTGTTCACAGGTACAAGTCGAAGAACTTCGCAGAAGTCACGCGAAGATTGATGACTGATAATTCTACAGCTTCTTCTGTGTCTTCCTCATCTCGTATCAGTGTAATATCATAGATTCATAGTAGCGTAAAGCGTAAAATGTTCAATTCGGAAGTCTTCAGAATCGATGTGATTGCCGTGTTACACCCGTGTTTGGTGGCAAGCATTGCAGGACGCGCAGGGTGAAATAAGGGAAACTATGTCAATAGGTAACGGGGCGGATTGATTGATAAACGCGCAAATACGGGAATGAATTCTTCGCGATTCGCACTTTCGAGAAGGCCTTGATAGAAGTTACCTGGGATGAATGCGAGTCGGTCGAGCACGTGCTGTCGCTGCTTTTGCCAGTTCATCGAAGGACTCGGAACACGGAAATGATTGGAGCGAAGGTGCGGATAGTTGTTTAGCGGTGTTGGACAAGAACGAGAAGGAGAAGAAGATCGAGGCGTGCTGAGAATAAACAACGGAGAATGAAGCGGCGGAAGGCAGGAGGTCGCAGACGAAACAACTGCGCGCAGACGGGAAAACGGGTGAAAGGGGAGACCGTCTAAGGGATGTTACAGTCCTTTCTACTGCTAATTGATTATAAGCCTTCCTCCTCGCATCACTCAGTTTTTTGGCGCCATGACTTCCGATTTTGACGTTAATTCGGAAGACAATGACGGTCTGTGTTGACCTTCATTCACAGCCGTTTTTGTGTACGGCACACGGTTTTTCGGACAGAGGTCCAAACCGGAAAAACGTATCGGAAGTTACTCGATATTCAATCACAATTATGCTTCTGGAAAATGAAACGGGAAGAAGATATCGAATCAGAATCGAAGCTGGATTCAGAATTGGGCAAATAAGTCTCTCTGCTTCAGAAGGTTTGCCAAGGGAATTGGATACAGTCGTGGAAGGCGGATGATAACATGATGACCGTTCTGAAGCGTGGATCCCAGATGTACCTGCAACGAATTGTTGGAACTTTTTTCATTCGAAATCAGCTTCAGCGCTCTAGACATGCTGTTTTTACTCTTACCGACAATTCTCATTTCTGGTATGGGGTTTTCACACTGAAAAAAAGGCTTATAAGCGGTATACCGTATGCCTTGCTATCAATAACTGCAAAGAAATCCACCATCATTTTCCACTTTGGATTGCTCACGATTGATTTTTTTATAACCCAACTATGCTTCTTTTACTTCGAGTTAATTTGCGTATGAATTTTTCAAAAGAATTCTAAACAAACCGTAACCCGATTGGACATTCAATGCGATTGAGCTACTTGGAGGGGACCAATTGAGAATCATTTCAAACAATTAGGTACCTTGCAAGCAGCTCGACAACACTGAATGCGGGAATACTCAGAAGACGTTGGCGAAGAAGTGAAGAAGTCGGACGGACCAACTGAAAAATGGGCCGTGAGCCGACAAGAAGTGGGCGGAGTCGACGAAAGAGGCTACGGGGCGGGCAGGACGGTGCTATTGAAGTGGCGGGACGAAGTGTCAAGTGGAAATGGAGCAGATGAGTGTTGACTCAACACGATATTATCAATTAAGTATCAGTCATCAACGGACTTTGAACTGATTATCAAGACCGTTCCTAGGGGTTCGAATTCTGGGGAACAGGGGCTGCATCCAAAAAGTTGAAGCATTCGAAGCCGCTTTCATGATCATTGTGTTAGGTTGTAGCATCTGGAAACTTTTAAAAAAAGAGCTTTTACTTCTGAAACAGGATTTTCGAAAGTCGATTCCGAGGTTCAAGAAGTGAAGTGAATGCTGATAGAAGTTGTCAGCAGCCTTTTGCATCGAGTGTTCTTCCAAAATCGTCGTGCTCGTCTTCTTCTGTTTCGTCAAATCCAATTCGGTTCCTCTCCAACAAACCCATCTCGTTTCACATCTTCTCCTTATTCAATAAGTGCCTCTCCCCGCTTCTCTCTCTGCTTCAGTACCTGCTGGCTGTCCCTTGTTATGCTCCGAGATGAGCCGACCTAATCTATTGCACGGTGGGAATTCCCCCGGGTTTCTCCGCCTAGCACACTCTCTCGTCGGTTCAATTTTCGCCGGCGGCTACGAACCAAATCTTCTTTCGATTTACATCTTCTACATCTTCCAACTTTTCCAACATTTCAAGAAAGATGCAAGTTTTATGGACAAGTGGTACGAATCGGCAGTAGTTAGGATAGATGAACCCGAGAAAAGTCGGAATGAACATGGGAAAAGATAGTGAACAATGGAGCAGGGTTACAGGATTCCAACTTCTTGGAGCCAGACGGCAGCGAACAAAATGATGACGATGAAGATGGGGATGCAGATTGCGATGCCGACGATCAGGCCGATCGGAACTGGAAATTCTTCATAGGTTCCACCAGTATGTTCTCCAAACAACTCACGTTTTCTTTTGTTGTTTTCTGGCAAGTACGTGGTCACTGTAGTAGTCGGACGAGCTCGGAGTTCACAAGCAAGTTGGCCGTGTTCCGGCTGAGGATCTCGCCTGTATTCGCATGCTATCCTGGCGTGTTCTCTCTGATGTGAAGGGTTCTGCTGGCCGCGGAGTTCACACGCGAGACGGTCTGAAGAGATTCAGTACTGCTATAGGTCATTTCGAAGTTCTGACTTACTCTGACCTTGATGCACGGGTTCCCTCCGGTACTCACATGCCAGATACTCTCTGCGTTCTGAAATGTTCCTCATTTTGCACGGTTCACTGAGCACGACTTACCGATTGTTGGCTGGGGAGATCTCCGCTCGTACTTTTCGAAAGTTTCGCGAGGGTCCAGCATTCGGATGTCTCTGGAATGAAAATTTTGAACAATCTGTCATGGATCTTTGGAAAAATACCCGATGAACGAAGACTTTACATTTTTAAACGGGTACGGTTCATTAGACAAATACTCAACCATGAGAATAAGAACAAGAAGATGAAAGCATTGAGTGCAAAGGAGGGAGGAGAGAAATAGAGAGACGGAGCACGTGCGGAGTTGTCATGGCAATGGGGAACGAAGAGGGAAGAAACAATCGATGACGGAGGAGAAAGACGAAATTCGGAGGTGGCCGGGGAGGGAAAGTGCCGAGGTCAGACAGGCGACAATTCAAAACAGGTTGCGATCGGAAAGAGACGGACAGAGAAACACGAGTGGGCCATTTCAATAGGAAATACGGAATGGTGAATACACGTTATTCGAAAAGTTGCAGAGAGTATGAATGCAGTGGACACAGCATGATAGCATCTGCTCAGCAAAACAAAATAAAATGAAAATAGGAAGGAACTAGATGGAAAACTGATGATGGGTACAGTAACGTTTTGCAAAACTAGAAGGAAAAACAAAGAAAAACAAAAAACTGAAGACACTTGAAGTGATACTTCAGAATAAGAAGACGTCATCTGAAAAAGTTTTGATTCAGGTACTCCGAGGTACGGTACACAGTTCCTTTACCACTTTTTGCTTACCACATTCAATTACAGTGTACTAATTGAATCCGTTGCGTTTTCGGGATTTGATTACAGAAATCCCGTCTCTAAAAACTAGTAGGGGGCTGAAATCAAATCTGAAGCCCTTCCGAAAGTTCCAGATCTCTCTCTCCGTGGCGTCACCCCTGGATCCCGTTGGTCGCATAATCAGCTTTTGTGTATCTATGCGTTTGGATTTGCAATCATTTTCTCAATTTTACGACCTTTGTTATCCCATATCAGTGCGTATCGTTTATCCCTTTTGCTATCAAAATCAGCTTCTTCACTTCTATGTCTCTCTGTTCCGTGTGACTGATGAACGGTGTGTCGAATCAGTTGACACAAACACAACACGATACGCTCGATTGGCACTTTCATTAGTTTATCACCGTAAACGGAGGGCAACGAACGAGTTTTTTGACGCGCTCGTCGCCACGGCGAATGCCAATCTCTTCTCACTTTTTACTATCGTTCAGTTCCAGAAATGGCGACGCGCAGGGTCAAAAACGCACCTCGTTTTTCATGTTACAAACTGATTTTCGATTCTGTCAAGCCGCCGCCGCAACAGCTGAAGAAGCCTACCAGCAAGTGGATGAATATGACGGGAATGTGATGAGTGTTCCATTGATGCTTACGATGGATTAGGTGCGAAAAGGGGAATCAAAAGAACACGATATTCCTGGCAACAAGGAAGACGTTTTTCCAAGAAAAGCTACTTCCATTCTTGTGAAAAACTTCAAATCATTACCAAAAGGTAAATGCTGTACAATTCAGGAATTTCATTTCAAACAGGACCCATCCCCTTTATTCCGAAATCTGTTTCATCCAGGTGTCTTTTGCAAAACTTCTGCAACTTCCGAATTCGACCATCTCACGGATTCCTCCATACCGTAGCTGAACACTCTCGTTTTTCCAGGTGTTCTAATCGTTCACATCTAAGTAATCAAAGCCCACCCGAACCCTTGCCAGAACAGAAAACTGACATGCTGATAGATAAATCGCTTTTGACATCGTAAAGCTGGTATCATTACAGTAATGACTCGAAGGGGATCTGCGTCAACAAGCCAACCATTCCCGACGTGTCATCAGCACGTCATCATGGATTCGGAAGCCAGTCAAAGCTATCAGTGTGACCGATCGATAGCCGCCTCGTTGTCCTGATAAGCTTCATCCCGTACGCGGTCTCGTCTCGCCGCAAGCTTCTTCTCCTTCTCCTCCTCCTCCACTCCTCCATCTCTTTTCGTCCATTTCCAATGTTTTTTCACCGCTAACACTGATCCTTCCGAGATGCCATCTGCATACCGTTTTCCGCCGCGATCCCTATCACCTCATTTCAGCTTCTTCTTCTTCCTCCCTTACTCCTTCCCCACCCTTGTTGCGTAATTCAGATCGGTATCTCGATCCGTCCGTCTTCTCCCAAACGAGCCCGGTTTTTCCAAGGCCGCCCCTCAGCTTTCGCCCTCTAATTTACAAGCATAACAATGAGGTAGCCGTTCTTCTCCTCCTTTTCTCATCCCGGCGGTCTACAGTTACTCGTCTAGTTTCATTTACGACACGTTGTTCCTTGTCCCGCTAAACGGCCAATAATTACGAGGAACAGACGAGGAAAAAGGTTGGCAGAAGAGATAATTGGATGATGACGTGGCAGACGGGAGTTACGTGAAATTGCGTCGTTTCGACGTCTTCCGAAAGTCCGTTTTTTAGAGATTCGAATCTTTATTAAACCTGTCCGTCACCGAGAGAAACATAAAGTTTTGACGAATACATTCTGAATCTCTAATCCCTTATCATCAAAACTTTATCACTTGATCTTTGATTTTGCTCTGTTGGGAAGTTCTCGCTGAACATCGGAACTTGAGATTCGGCTGGGATCAAATAATCGGATTGTCGGAACGTGATCCAAAAACTCACCACAATCAGTTGTGTTTTGATCCGGAATTGTTCAATCTCAAGAATACCTTCCAGTCCCATCCTTCTCCAGTTATAGTACTTCTTTTCCTGTCACTCTCTCTTTTTCGAAACCACCTGTTCATGTTGTTATTCCTCCCAATCAGAAGCTTCAACTGACAAGTTTACGAGCTTCAGATGGCAACTCTTGCAGGTGTCGTCTGACCTCGAATTCCTCTTCGCCATCTGCCCGGCACCTTCATCTGTCAATCTGTTTTTTTGTCGACCGTTCTCAATGCCAGCGGCTCCTCAAATTCCTTGGCAACTTTCACTCATCGCCTTGGCTTTCCCTGTGCGACGTCACTCACTCGCTTACACTTTCGAGTCGGCCTCCCTCTGATGCCACCGTCCGCCCCTTCTGACTCCTTCCAACCATTCATTCCGTTTTTTCGAGGCTTCATCCCCCCGAGGCAGGGAAACAGTCGGCCACTTGACAGTCTCGTCCATCGATTCTTTCCCTTTTCGGCGTCTCCCTCCGAATGCCTTCATCGGCTTCCCTTCCAAAAAAACGATGATCGTGTCATCGTTTATCTCTCTGATTAATTGGCTGACAAGCTTGATGAACGATACTACCCGTCCTCGTTCGTTTCGTTCCGCCGTCTGTACTTTAGAGTCGCCTGGAACTGCAACGGACTAGAAAAGAACGAGAACGAAGTCAGATTGCTAACGGATAGAATATCTGATAGCTGATAAAAAGGAAAAGATAGCGAAGGGTGGAGGAGGCTAACTTTGATAAAAACATTCACTTTCTTTTGTTTTCCCGGCGCCCCCATATGTTCTGATAACGCTGGAGATGCTAATGAATCCGGGTTACTCGGTAGTTGATACCCCTTTTCAAACCCTGCTGGACAGTTATTCCTCTGACTAGGAAAGGGCACTCACCGTTTACTTGATATTTTTGAGAGAAAACTTTCAGAATCATTCAGTAAGAATCATACAGACGGTTTCATTTAGTGTTTACCACTGACTTTATTCTTCTCGTTTGTTGGTTTGTCTGGAACTGAACATTTTGAAAGCTTATAAGCTCTAGAACATATATAATCATCATAAAGATTCGGACTCATCTGTTAAAGCATAATCCGACTCCTACAAGTTCAGAAGCTCTGCACTGGATCAGAAGCCATGAGGTTTCAGAGATATTCTCAGTGGAACCTCTTCCCTTTTATAGATTAACTCTTCAGCGAGAAGAGTTTGAGAACCAGTCAAAGTCAAAACACTTCTTCGCCTCTTCTCTGCCACCACCACCCCATTATCAATAATAAGCCTCTCCTTCCTGTCTATGCAATCTGGTTGATTTGCCACTGCCACCAGCAGCAACCGGCCCCCTCCCCTCCGCTGATGAGGCAATCAAAGCCTCCCTTCTGCCAAAATCTCCTTCGTTGTGTCACCGACTGACCCTTTTCCAGGTTGATGAGCGATTGAATTCGATGCGATACCTGTGCAAGTCGATCCTCCTCGCCGTGCACACGATACTGTTGTTGTGCACAGCCCACGCCGAGCATGATCAGTACGCGCTGCTCCACGTCAGTGCTCACGATGCTCAGTCCCTGCATCTCATCAAACAGCTTCAGCTGAACGACTACAAATATGATGTGAGTTCCGACCCCGTTGCTTTCTTTCACTTCTTTCACTTTTAGCTCGATTTCTGGAAATCTCCTTCTGCTGTTTCGGAAAAGGCAGACATCATGGTGAAGCGTGGCAAGCCGGAGAGGATGCTCCGACAGATCCTTTCGTTTGCAAATGTAACCATTTCCATGTCGGTTCCTGATGTGGAAAAGTGAGTCCTTGTGCTCAAATGCATGTTTTCAACTTAATTTCCTTTCAGATTGATCGTAAGAAACGAGGGAACAACCTCGAAATCTCGATTGGGATCGTTGATGAAATGGCTCCATGATGACCCGATTCTCGACAGTGAACGTAGGTCCAACCCTTCTTTTTCTCCGTTCAAAACATCCCATTTTCAGCTGATCTCGACATGACAAAGATCGGTACGCTGAAGAAAGCGAAGTATCCGTTTGGCGATTACGCCTCTTACGCCGACATGGTCAAGTACATGAGAACCATCGAATTCTATTATCCGCGAATCGCAAAGATTGTTCGGATCGGTGCCACACACGAAGGAAAGCCGATTGAAGGACTGAAGGTTTGACATTGTAGAAGAGTTCAAAGACTAACAGATCCCGTTCAGATCGGAGCAAGTTCATCTCAAAAGAAGAGAGCCGTGTGGGTGGATGGAAACATCCACGCGAGAGAGTGGGCCAGCAGTCACACTGCCCTCTACTTCATCAATCAGGTAATCGTTTTGTCTCTTTTCTGTAACTTGATGTTCCTTTTTACAGCTTGTGTCGGAGTACGGGAAAGATCCCCAAATCACCAACTACGTGGACACTCTCGACTTCTACGTCGTCCCTTGTCTGAATCCCGACGGCTACGAGTACACCCGCAGCAGTCCAATCCCTAGCGTCCGTCTCTGGCGCAAGAACCGATCTCCGGAAGTATGCAGACCGTCTCTTTGGGGTGGGGAGAAGTGTTGTCAAGGAGTCGATTTGAACAGAAACTTCCGTTTCCACTGGGCCGAACGAGGATCTTCTTATGAACCTTGCTCGAATATCTATCACGGAGAGGAGGTTTTTAGTGAACCGGAAACGAAGTGAGTGTCATGATTGAAAGAACATCTAAGTTGTATTTTTCAGAGCTGTCCGTAACTTCTTGAACACTCCGGATATGAAAGATCGTCTGGATGCATTCGTGACTCTGCACTCATATGCTCAACTGTGGATCTATCCGTACAGTCACGAAGAGCAGAACTATCCAGAAGACATCGGAGAGCTGAGGAAGACTGCCCGCAAGGCTATCAACAGACTTTCTAGAGTCTACGGAACCAATTATCGGATGGGCACTGGCGCGGACACTCTTTGTAAGAACTTTCCGGACCTTCACGAAGCATCTCTTGTTTACAGCCCCTGCTGCTGGAGGTTCTGACGACTGGGCAAAGTCGGCGCTGAGTGTGAAGTACGTGTATCTGATCGAACTACGGCCGCAGATGGAATGTGAGTTTTAACAGTTCTGGTCAGAATCAGGAGTTATTTTCAGTATCCAATGGCTTCATTCTTCACAAAAAGGAGCTGATTCCGACTGCAGTTGAGACGTTTGAAGGGTTCCGAGAAGTCGTCGACGCCGTTCTGACTCTCAACAACTCGACACTTTCTGCTTCTGCGGGAAGCACCACCACTAGGAAGACTATTTCGGATCTTCAGATGCGCAAACAACAATGTGAGAACTGCTTCTCGTTTCAATGTTACTAATTTGTGATCTGAATTTCAGATCGTATGCGTCTCCTGGCTTCTCAGGCAGCCGGGGAAACCACGAAGAGCACGACGAAGTCAACGACAAAGTCAACGACCACAGCCAGCACAACATCTTTGTCGACCACAAGCGAAACCTCCGTCGAAACGTCCAAGTCGACCCGCCGCTTCGATCGGTTCACTGCCGACTCGAGCTCTTCGACGCGAGCCCGCCCAACTCCTCCGATGGCTCCGCCCACAATGACTGCTTTCACCGAGTTCTCGACGACTACACTGGAAGAAGAGGACATCTCCGGAGTCCCCTCCTCTTCCATGGCTTCCAGGGCGACAACGTACGGATTCTATACAGCCACGAAACCATCTGCATTCTTGGATCCTGAATGCAGAGACATGAGGTTAGTGTTCAGTACGTTCGGACGGTTCTGATCAAAGTGTTGCAGGTATTCGTGTGGCTTCTGGCTGAAGAACAACAAGCAAGTTTGCGATGAGCAGCAGTCGTTCATGCGTGCTCAGTGCGCATACACCTGTAAATTCTGCACTTCGTTCATCAAACGACACTAGACACCATTTCCGTTCTGACACTGCCTTCCGATCTCTTTTTCTCTTCGTCCCTTTGGGTTCTCATTAATTTATTTGTCTTTTTAGTTCCCATCTAGTTCTGTTAATTTCAATAAATTGTACTTCTGATTCACTAGAGTTGATTTATAGTTGCCTTTTTCGCATTTCTACGTGAACTTTGTTTCTGACAGGAACGGACCGAAACCGATTGTGTGTCACCAGCAGTTCCAAGGATCGTCGTTGGCAGTCCCTCCTATTCTGAACATTTACTTTGATCGGTCCATCGTCATGAATCTCTTTTGCTCTGCAGAAAAATGATCAAAATGAAAACTTCATTGTTCTAATCAAAATCATGCAACTATACACAGAGAAATACATTTTGGCGAAGATATCCAAAAGGGACGCTAGTGGCAAACGGAAAACGTATAGAAACATTGAGAGAAGTTAAATTGGGTGAGGGAACTGTTAAATAACCGTGAGGAAATGCGCGATAAGTGTTTAGAGGGCCTGGACACGTTGCTCCTGGGCGTCCATTTCGGAGCGGACCGGCTGTGGAAGATCCTCTCCGACCTGCTCGTCGAGGAATTTCCGGATCTCATGGGCATCTTGCTTCCAGTAGTCAGCTGGCACCGACATGAGCTCGTCCCAGTTGACTTCTCCGAGTCCTTCGAGGTTGATGGATCCCTTGGCTGGGACGGTTCCGATTGGAGTCTCGATTCCGATGTTTTGTTCTCCGTCGAGACGTCTAATAATCCAGTCGATGACACGGATGTTGTCTCCGAATCCTGGCCACAAGAACTTATTGTTGCCATCTTTGCGGAACCAGTTGACGTGGTAGATCTTTGGCATCTGAAAATTTGAAATGTTTCATTTTCTATTACGATCACTTGGGTTCCAACCTTTCTGGTGTCGGTCTTGAGGTCCAACCAGTGCTGGAGGTACTTTCCAAAGTTGTATCCCATGAACGGACGCATGGCCATTGGGTCGTGCATGACGGTCTTTCCGGTGTACTCGGCGGCGGCCGTAGCCTCCGACTTGAGACAAGCTCCGGTGAAAACTCCGTGCTCCCAGGAGTTAGTCTCGTAGATGAGAGGAACTCCTTGTGGACGGCGTCCTCCGAAGATGATAGCCTCAATTGGAACTCCCTGTGGGCTTTCCCAGTCCGGATGGATGATTGGGCACTGGCGGGCCGGAGCAGCAAAGCGACTGAAATGTGGCATGTATGTTAGCGAATAAAATAATTTGAGAAACTCACGAGTTCGGGTGAGCAGCAACTCCTGGCTCTCCAATGTGCCACTTCTCTCCGAGCCAGGTGGTGATATCGACGTTCTTGTCGGCCACCTCGTCCTCAAGTCCTTCCCAGTAATATTCTCCGTTGGCAGTCTCGGCGACGTTGGTGAAGATAGAGTTCTTCTGGAAAGTGGCAACAGCCATTGGGTTGGTCTTCTTCGAGGTTCCAGGAGCGACTCCGAAGAATCCGGCCTCTGGGTTGATGGCATAGAGTCTTCCGTCCTCTCCGAACTTCATCCAGGCAATGTCGTCTCCGACACATCGGACCTTCCATCCTGGGAGTGTTGGCTCGAGCATGGCCAAGTTAGTCTTTCCGCAAGCAGAAGGGAACGCAGCGGCGATGAAGTGCTCGCGACCACACGGACGAGTCACGCCCATGATGAGCATGTGCTCGGCCATCCATCCTTCGTCCTTGGCAATGTTGGAGGCAATGCGAAGAGCAAAGCACTTCTTTCCGAGAAGGGAGTTACCTCCGTATCCGGATCCGAACGACCAGATCTCGCGCTCTGGGGGACGGTGAGCGATGAGAACACGCTCCGGGTTGCATGGCCAGTGGTTGATGACACGTTCTACAAGAAAACTATTAGAACATTTTAAAATAGTAGAATATGACTCACGCTTGACTGGACGCGGGAGTCCGACGGAGTGGATGCAACGAACGAAGTCCTGGTTGCCGAGGGCATCCCAGACATCGTTGTTGACACGAGTCATGATTCTCATGGAGAGCACGACGTAGTTGGAGTCGGTAAGTTGGATTCCGATCTTGGAGAGAGGTCCTCCGACCGGTCCCATGGAGAACGGAATCACGTACATGATACGTCCAGCCATGCACCCTGGGAAACGGGTGTCAAGCTCGGTGGCGAGGTCTTCTGGGGCGAGCCAGTGTCCCATGATCGGCTCGACTCCTTCCTTGGTATGGGTGACGGTGTCGTACTTGTTCTTGGTGACCATCCAGGTCTTCGACTCGACACGAGCCACATCCTTCGGGTCAGTTCTACAGATGTAGTTGTTCTCGTAGGCCTCAAGCTTCGAGAGCATTCCACGCTCGATGAGTTTGTCAATGAGCTCGTCGGCTTCATGTTGCGATCCGTCGCAGATAAAGATTCCACGTGGACGCATCAGCTCGGCCTTCTCGGCGATGAAGCGCTGGACCTTGGCTGGCAGCAGATGGAAGTCTCCCTGAAAACAATTTGTTCGAATGTCAACTTATTCAATTCAATTTTTTGTTTTTTTTGCCCATTCCCTTTTTTATCCGAACCTTCCACAGTCCTCGCCCTGACTACAACAGTTTTCTCGAGGCCAAAGGAAGCAAAGTCCGATTAATGTACCGGTCGGCACTGTTGCATACATTACACAAACACTTTGTCGGTATCGACCATTTTGAACATCGACCTTTTGCCGCATCGTTTCGATGCTATCCAAACCGGATTCTGCACGCAGTCTTGTCGAATTTGTTTATGTTTTGTGAGTCTCCGATCAATCGATTGACCTGACCGGGCAGGCCGACGCCAACTGCTCTGCGTGTCCGAAGCGGCATGTGTCCGATTGTCGACGGATACGAGCAGAGTTGCAAACGACCACGTGCAGATTCGAAAGAAACTTTTACAAAGACTCAAGTCTCGGCGATACGGGAATAGTGAAACCTTTGTCAGACGCTATACAACTTCAGAGTCTTTGAGTCAGAGGTTCGACTTTGTTTACGAGGGGGTTCTCAAGTTCGGAGACATGTTTTGTTGGTCCAGACTCCCGAAAAACACCACAAATGCATATCTCGGCACGTGTACGCTTCCATTGGCTTGCTGGCACAAGAGCTTTTCTTTCCCGAGGAAAAGGAAATGGATGGCGAGTTGTTTTCTTTATGCCCACTTTCTCCATCTCTCCCCCATATTTCTCTCCATTGGAATATTCTACGACCCTTCTCTCGGCGCCGCTACAAACATTAGACATCTCGACGAAACGTCTCGAACAATCTCGAATCACCCCACGTGCGAGTACTTTGCGCTTGCTATGAGAACACAGTGTGGAAACCCCTCCGTCTCGTGGTGTGATATCAGCGGGCACTCTGTGTGATAACGAATCGTAATAGGTTTCAAGAGATCACCGTGGCCTCGACGCAGACCGTCTTCGGCCTCTGCCGGGCTGGGGTTTGTTTATTTCGACAAGCATTGAACAATCCTATTGGCAAATATTTGGTTTTTTGTTCGTCCCTTTTGTGTAGCTACCACTGGGGATGTGATGGCACCACTACAATTGGTCGTGTTTTTCTTTCAAAACTACTGGGAAGGCGACGAAAAGATTGCTGCTTCTTTGCACAATACAGAACCGTTGCCGAGAATCGTTATTTCAGACACAGTTGTATTTTCATCTCAGGCGCGCTATCTTTTGTTTGCAGTGGTGTTGCAATCAACACTGCCATCATATCAAAATAGGCGACAGTCAACAAGAAGTTTCGTTCCTTCTCCCTTCCATCTCTTCTGCTTACCTTCAGAATCGGAACGTGGCCGAGACGCTTCATGACGACCTCATTGACGACGTAGAAGGCGTCCTCCGAAATTTGACGGAGCGAAGCATTGGCGGCGCCAGTGTTCTGAAAAGCAGTTGACGCTCTGAGTTGGGATTTCTTGACCGCTTACCTTGTAAGGGGTGAGAAGGTTCGGATCGACGGACATTGTTGACTTTCCAGACGCACCGACTGTCCCGGCTGGGTTGTGGTGTGAATGAGAGGAAGATGGCAGGGGTATCAGTGGCCGTCAGTAGAGAAGGGGCCACAGAGACGCAGAAGATAAGAGAGCACGCGAAATGAGGAAACGCTGAAGATGCCTGGTCACCAGATCGAGGCTGCCTCCCGGCCGACTCCGCCCAACTTTTGTGTGTTGTTTTTGAATTGAACGATGATGTTCAATGTATGTTGTATACAGCGAATCGAAGTATGTGCTCGACGACGGGTGGTGTGACTGTAAGATGAGGATAATGATGTCAGCGAAGAAAGGTCGAGAAGAAGTACAACGCATACGCGTTAAGTGAGTCAACGTAACAGAGACGAGTGTTCAATGAACGAGAACATTGGCCTCAGAACGCACGAAAAGAAAGAAAAAACAGAAAAGGAAAGGGAGTGCGTAGCTCGAAAAGATTCAAAATAGGGAAAAAGTCGAAGGTTTAGATAGACTTTGATAGTTTTTCGCATATGTGCAATTCGAATGCAATTTGTTATCGAGTTTCGAATTGTTTACTCTGCGAACAACAAAACACCGAAAGAAATTCGCGGTCAAATGATATCTGCTGAAAGTACGCAAAATGCCGTCGACGTGCACACATTTCTGCAACTACAGTATGCTTTATCACTGACATTGAGACATCTCTGGTATAAAAAGGCAGAACGTTTTGTCCTCTCCTCAAAAAGTGGTTGTAACGTTTAAAAAAGGGAGATTTATTTAAATAGTTTCATGTCCACTAAAAACAATCTCTGAATAGAAAACAATAAATATTTATTTTTGAGCAAAATTATAGAAATTCGGATGTTTTTGAGCAAATAAACATTCTAAACAAAGTGAAAATCGTCAGAAACCTGAATCGATAACAGAAAATTGAAATTTCTGGGAATAAAAAGCAGAAATAGTTGAATTGTGATTCTCAGATGAGCTAATACTTCTGAGAAACACGCGAGACGTGAGTTTGGAGGGGAGCGGCTAAATCGGTCGGAAAGACTAGAAGTGCATAAAGTTCGGGTGTGGTGATAAAGTGTTTCAGAAACGAAAGGGCAGTGGGGATACGAAGAGAGAAAGAGAACAGTTGAGCGGATGAAGTGACACGTGCACCATGTATAGAAAGGACTGAAGAGACGGGGAAAGCATAAGGGGGGAAGGATCGACCGGATGGAGGAGTAAGGGGACACTGAGAGCATTTACAGGGCGATAAGATCAGAGCATTGAGACTCCGTTCATCCACGAGAGAACGAAGTCGGCCACGAACGCAAAGAAGTTGATGAATGCCAGGATCTGCAGATGGTTCATTATCAGTGGAGATGATTCTGGGAACTCACGCAGGCGATGATCCACTCGGCACGATGGCAGACAAGGTTGATCCGAGGACCGTTCGGAGGGTAACAAGCGGCGTAGTAAGCCTCAACAAAGCCACCGAGCAGCCAGAAGAAGCATCCGGCTGCCGTCAGCAGGCCGTCCTGCAACCAGATCATAACTTCTATTACTACTTGAGACACCAGGACTCACGACTTTCTTCCAGATTTGCAAGTTGCTGGCAAAACAAGAAGTGACACCGAGGACTAGCGAGAAGATCGAAAACGAAACACTGATGCCTAGCACTAGTCCTGAAATACAACAGTTCCCACAGGTTCCAAATAAAGCGTGACGAACCTTGCCATTCCGTGTTCGTTCGTATCACAAAGTCGTGGAAGGAGTTGCCCTTCATGGGTCCTAGCACTAATCCGATTACAGCCACTCCGAGAATCTGAATTTCACAGTTTCAACTCTCGTAGTTCATCCGGTAACTCACAACTTGCACTGCTTTCAATGTCAATCTGAGCCACAACGGATAGTTTCTGTTGTTCAGTGCGTTCTTCGGATGCATTGTCGACGGCGGATACGTGGTGTACGAAGGAGCGTAGAAAGGTCGTAACCTCCTCAGTGTCATTGTCTGCTGCTGCTGCTGAATTCACAACCTATCAGTACTTGCAGCACACCTTGTCAACTCACACTCCGATGTGCTCCGACTTCTCCGTAGTAGTTCCTATTGTACGGCGTGAATGCCTCGGGAGGTCCTCCTCCGAAGTCTGTCTCCTGATACCTGCCCATTGGCGGTTCCCTCTTCTTTCTGTAGATCGGCAACGGTTTCTTCATCGGACCGCCCGTATACGCTTTGAACTGCCTCCGCTCGAAAGCCTCTGCCGACACTCCGCGTCCCCTCCGACTCTCGGCTCCCAGCGTTCCCATCGTCGGCGCTGTCGATCGAGGCCTTGACGGCGCCGTTCGAGACCGCCTGGGAGGGCTAGGAGCAGGTTGGGGATACGGTCGGTAGGCACCGGACGCCCCGGGGTAGGGACCATATGCACCAGGGTAGGCAGAGGCTGGCTGATAGTTATAGTGCGAATAGTTGGGGTAGCCGTAGTATGGGTACTGCTGCTGCTGTTGTGTGTCACCGTAAGTTGGATCTGGAACATTCTGGAATAGTTCCAGTTCTTCTGAAGTTTCCGCTCACCTATGTAGCCATTCTGACCGTACGGTTCGTGCATATACGCCGCATTGTACACACCGCCCATGTAGTAGGCACCGTTGATTGGGTGCCCCAACGGTTCCTGAAAAGGAAAGAAGATAGAATTTCAGAGTAAGTTTTGCAAAAGGTTTGCTAGTCAAATAGGAAGATAAGTTGTTTCAAAAGGATTTTCATGTCTCTCGAAAAGTGTCCAACTGACTTGAGCGTGTATGCAAATAGGCCCCGGTGCGGAGCCACGTAACACACTGATTGCCAGGTTGAAACAAGCGGCGCAGGCTCACAAGTATCTGCTCGAATCGTACACTGTTAAGCTATACCGAGAGATGTATTTGCATACGGGTTGAGCCACGTGAAGAGGAAATATCAGAGAGATTCGAAAGAAACTATTGATGCGATGAGATACTTCAGAATACCGATTGAAGTTTTTCAGAGAATCAGAAGAACATTGACATCATGTGGAACATTTCACAATGCCAACACGCTGTGATCAGCATGTTACTTGAAATTTGGACGAATCAGAAGTTAAACATGAGCCGAGAAAAGTCGATATTATCGTTGCAACTCAAAATCGGAGTGGGTAGATTTACGGAGTTGCGGGTCTCGCATGGAATCCACGTGTTAGGTCACGCGAAAAATCACTTTGAACGGAATTGAAGCTTCCGTTCCATTTTTCGCGTGAAAAATACGTGGATTCCAGGCGAGACCTGCAACTCCGTAAATCTACCCACTCCGATTTTGAGTTGCAACGATAATATTTGCGAGAAAAAAGATCTCGTGCCTAGGTTTCAGATACCAGTACTGAATCTCTCTGGGCGGATGAACTGGGATCAGAATCGACACTGTTATTTTTAATCTCAATTGAATTTAAAAAAAAAAATGAAAAACAATGAGAAACAATTGGGAGAGCTTCAAAACAACAAAAGCAATCTGGGAAATGGGTTTCTGAGCCATAATTAATGCCAGATTGGCTTTCAATTCGAGCCAATCTTATGTTCTAACATGTGTAAATTAATGTGTGGCAGGCCGGTGGCATCTGAGTACATATTAAAAGACCCCTCGGAAACCAGTTTATCGTCAGGGGCTCTATCTCGGAACTACAATGCACAGTCAACACGACCGAGGTGTTCAACGGGAGCGAAAAGTGTGAGAAAAACGGAGAAGTGGCCGGATCGAAGTGTGATAATCAGCGGATCGGACACAAAAGAAACATGCAAAACAGACGATGGAATGCCTTTCGAGCTCGAGATTTCGGAGGGAGAGCACTCGAAACAAGCAGAAGAAGCATGATGAGGCGGGCGAACTCTTCGGCTTGTAGTCAGTCAAGTATGTCGTCAGGCAGCAGCAGCACGCACGGGTAAATATTCAAATCGCAGAGAATCGTCGCAACAAGACTTGTACTGTTGCGGGGGTGAGCAGCGGTGAGCAGACTAAACAAATCAGAGAAACGAACGAACGGAAAGACGGGAAAGAAGCGTTCGAATTCGAGAAACTGGGGATGAGTCTGTCAGGATGGTCTTCTCAGAACCTCGGATTCTCTGTATTCTGAATTGATCCAACCGGGCAGTGCCAAATGATATCTCATAAACAGAATAGGCATAGAGAGTGGGTGGTGTCTAGACAACACCATCTCATGTTTCATTATCACATCTGCCTTCACTTATACCCTCCACACGAAATGAATCCGAAAGAAGCGGAATGATGAGACACTAGTCGAGGAATTCGGTAATGCGCCAAAACGTCTTCTTTGTTTTGACTCATCGGCGGTGAATTGGCTCATAAAAGAAACGGTAGTGTAAATTTACGGGCACCGATACGCGAAGCGAGACGGAGACGCTGCGGAGAAGAGGAAGAGGTGGACGGGAGAAGACACAATTAGCCGAATTGTCTCAACGCATTCATTCCCGAACGGAGGATGAAGTAGGCTGGGACGTGGCGGGAGAGTAATAAAGTTCCGAACGGATCGAAAATGAAAAAGTGGCCCGTAACTGTTGAACAGGTGATACGAACAATTCTTCCGGAGACAGAGACCGATCGAAAGCGAAGGAAATGGGAAGGAGTGACCGGCGGACGGGCGCGGCCAGGGCTCTCGAGAACACTTGTCACGCTTAACACTTGCTCTTTGCGGTCGGGGCGAACCACGTCGGATTAGCGCTTTTGGCAGTGAAGGGCCATTGAACTGTGGGCCTTTCACTCGACATGAACAAACTTTTTAGGGCTGATGATGGATTTAAATGGAAGAAGAGGGAGTGAATCGCAACTTTTGAACCGAGGATTAGGGATTTGGAAAGAGATTGACAGACGACGAGAACAACAACAAAAACGATTGGTTTACCTGTCCATAGTCGTAGGGAAAATGCTGCTGATAGAGAGAAACATCACGGAATGCGGAGGCAGGGATTATCTGAAATGGAGACATCTGATAGCGGAATCGAGATTCTGGGGATTCTGAAGTTCAAGAAACGAAGAGCATACCTTAACTGTACCTGCCCCATAAGGGTACTCCATCTGATGTAGCTAGTCGTTGTCTGCACTTCTCAGTTTGACCATTATCATATGAAAGACTGGCGGGAAACGAAAACGGCTGCGTCCTTCTGAAAATGTTATCGCATCGTGAAATTTATGATTTTTTCGGATGCGTACACGACGGACGGCACGAAAAATGGAGAGAGATGGACG
Source organism: Caenorhabditis becei (assembly GCA_900536315.3). NCBI lineage: Eukaryota > Metazoa > Nematoda > Chromadorea > Rhabditida > Rhabditidae > Caenorhabditis > Caenorhabditis becei. Next base: position 65,454 of record LR539378.1, read on the forward strand.
AAGATATGGGGGAGGGAGAAGTCAGGTCAGTTTATGCAGATGGGAAAAAATGAACTTGGAGAGTGGAAACTTCCAGGAAGATCAGTGGGAGACGGAGAGACGCAGGCGCAGGGACACGGCAACATGAAGAAGTGACCCAAACAGGAGAGACCCGAACACAAATTGCATACAGAAGAGGGATGGATTGCAGGGCGAGGAAGACGAGGAACACAAAAGAAGGCGAAAGGTATTAGGGACGGCGGGAACCGAGGACTCGGCGTGCCGAAAGGATCCAAAAGTCTGCCGGGCTTCAAGTGCCCAATAAAATGGACGATGACAAGTTGAGATTCTGCCAAGGTAACAGATATCGGACGGGCGAGAGTGTGGCGGATGGAGAGGCGCAGAGACGGTATATTACCTGTCATAACTACTACAAATTGACTGGGCGGCAAGATGGATTGAGCGATAAGTAGCAGTACGGACTGACCGGGAAGTACTCGGAAAGTCCGATCTTACTAGCCTCGGTGCACTTTTCGGGAAAAAGGGAATTCAGGTTTGGTTCTTTCCAAGTTTGAGCTATTTCAGATAGAAACTGAATGTAGAGTGGAATGTGTTGGGAGAACGGTTTGAAACGACTGTAGGAATGACTGAAGAACTGGTGACTGTCGAAATATCACAGTCCACGTCATAAGGGAGTGGCAGTAGGGGGAGGAGAAGAATAACTGTGATTAGTTTCGTTTCGGGAGCGGCGTTGGGAACGTTGAAAAAGTTGGAAGTTAACTGGAGAGACCAACTTTACGGAAGGTCAGGACACAGATCATTCCCGTCGCTCACAAGTAATGGGGGATATGGAATAAACACAGGCTGCGCCTCGGTGTGAAAGGAGGCACGGAGGCCTACCGGAAGATGAAGAAGGAGGAGAAGAAGAAGCCGACCGAGGGACATGCGGACGCTTTTGAGGGAAGCAGAAGATACCAGTTCGAGGAGAAGAAAAAGTTGGTGATGGATTAATTAGTAATTAGAGTCACAATTAGATGTAATAAGGAGGGGAGAGTGTGAAACGGGCGGGGTTCGATGAGATGAGACGATCACGGAAGAGGAGAGATGTTGGTTACTATCGGGGGCCGCTCGAGTGCTCATTTCACAAATGAACACTTGAAAACGCGAGTCGAGTCGCAAAAAGGTATCGACAAACAAACTCAACTTCTTCTTCTTCATCTCCTTATTTTCCAACTTCGTCTTCTTCCACAATGTCTCTCGTTTCAATTTCAATCCGCCCCGAAACTATCGATATGACGTGTGTCGTTGCTCTCTTTCCGGGTGTGAATTTACTGTTTGGCCACTGCGATTAGCGAGAGAGCACGCGAGACGCAGAGACGCAGAGTGTTCCGGAAACGGCGGCGGTGCGGCACGAGGCGGACGGCAAAAACCGCATTTTATCAGCGGGGGAGCCGCGAGCATTGTTTTTGTCGGTGAGAGTTATTGTATTGTGATTGGGAGAAGATAAGGGGCGGCGGATTCGGAGGATCATTGAAACACTTGGAGACAGATCTTCGGAAAAACGGAGAGAGATAGAATAGGATCAGGGGTGTTATGAATCAAAAGTTCAAGATTGGGAGATGGGATCAGGAATCGGAAACACGTCGAAATGATATCTGCAATCGGGATTCAGAGCCATAAGTAACCAGTTTGTTCAAAATGTTTCAATGATCATATTCGAAAAGTTTCTTATTAAATTTCAAAATATCACAGAACTGGGGTTTCAGTTTTTAGTTGTTCTTTTTTGTTGAATTACAATAAAACAGTTACAGTCAGGTTCACAGAATTCAAACATTTCTTACAGTTCTGTAGTTAGACACGTTCTGATGATCAGGAGGAAGATAATATGTATGGAAATAATCGAAAGAAAATGAAATCTGGAGGGGTTCCATCAAATGATATTGACTCAATGACAGTGGAAATGACAGTGATTCACTGGAAACTAAACAGAGCAATTGCTCATTCACAGCGAATTCGTTCAGAAGGAACGTTTCGAAAAGTCATAACTGGCCACTTGACCTAAGAGGACATAGTTGAAAAGAGCATTTACGAGATGAAAGAGTGTAAATGATCCGTTGAGGAGGAGACAAAGACAAATACAAATAAGGCAACAAGTAGAGAGAATGTATCGGGGCGCGGAGCAGCAGCACCGGCAAACAAACTCGGGCGAACATCCGTCCGAAACGAGTAGTACATAATCAACACAGTAATCGGGGGCATGGCGGACGATCAATCGGGCGACGGATTAGTACAGTGCAATTTGCATATATCCGAAGCGGCTCCTCGTGTGTGCTCAGATTGACTGGCGCGTGGAGCAGGCAGGTTGCTGCTGCAAAATGAGCAAACAGAATGATAAACACACGGTAGGCCGGAGAGACATTAGGCACGAGTCCGGAGATGTTCGCAGACAAAAACCAGGAATTTGGGGCATGTTTTCACAATTTGACAGTTCAGAGATCGACTCATCCCAGCAGAAACGTTGGTGATCACGGAGAGGGCTTAAAGTTCTGAATATTCGGATGAGTCTGTTTTGATCGATCTGTAATTCACAATGTAATTGCATTGATAAGCTTTCTGATGTTTCCAGTACAGGAGAATTCCATCTCAGTTGATGTCTCTTTTCAGTTTTGCAGAACCCTCAAAAAGTAATGCTGATTGTGCAAGAAGTCTGGGAGAATACATTCCGTCCCGATTGTATCGAGAAGACCCGAGGCTTCCTTGTTCCAATTCGTAGTTGTTATCCGTGGTGCTTTGACACAACAGCTTTCCTTCAGTTCTTCGGCTACAACTCCCGTCGCTTTCTTCAATTCCGCTCCGATTCTTGGCCGTACTCTGAATCACGTGCCATTCGTCGTCATCACCCCTGCAATCCTGCAGATTCTTCGCCGAGCTCTTCCTCCTCCTCCGAGCCCTTCTTCATTTCTTTCCCTCACACTGTTTGATTTCGATCAGCTCTCGAGATTTCTCGTGGTCAGTGGCCGGGTCGGCGGCTATTTGCGATGAGAAGGCTGCATGAGATGTGGGCGGAGGGGACAAAAGAGATGATAAGCGGATGGGGGCAGGTGGTTATGAAGCTACGGAAGGTGACTCACATACTCATCAGCTGGAGGTGTCGGATTCATTACTACGGGAGAGCAAGTGAAACATTTTGAACCCGGCCGTGACTCACCTCACGGATCTCGCACGATTCAGGAATCACGCCATCTACAAATTCCGAGCCGACGCGATTTCATACTCTGCCAGATTAAATAAAACTATAAAATAGTTTACGAGTTAAAGCAAAGATCAGAGGTTCCAGTGATAACCACATGCATGCAATTCTAAAACATCGAAGGAGAACTTCTTTCAAAGATATGAAGTTCTCACGTGTATCTGAAGTTTTGAAATCAACGCCATCTACAGAACTAGCTCTTGCAGGATCTGCAAACCCTTCTGCAGACTCTCCAGAAGTCCCACGCGTTCCATCCAAGTTCCGACAGGTCACTTCGTTCAGACACCTCGTTCGCTAACTCTATCCATTTAATTCTATTTACTTGTTGTTATTTTGCCATTCTCTGACTCGATGAATAATCGAGCACATTCAATTGTTTTGTTGTTTAGAGTGAGCCCGCCCCCGTTTCACGCTACGACACCAGCCCATGTCTGTTGAGTGTCCGTCAGGCAACATGCTCGTGACAATGTCAGACTTTATTGGAATCCAACGCAAATCGCAAAGAGAGACAAATGTTCGAATTGAAAAGAACACCTGACAAATATGTCCACGAAAGGGACGAGGCGGATCATAGAATAAGAGAAGGAATGTCAGTTGGAGAGGATATGACAAACAGTTCAATTGCAGTGGTGACAAGATGAAGTGAGGAGAGATCCGGCCCTAGAGATCTAATTCTTATTACATTATCAGTTATCAGTGAAGGAGTCGCGGGAAGAGAGTCTAGTCCTCGTAGTTGACCATGACCGGCTGGCTGCCAGATGCCGATTCAGCATCTCTGGCACGTCGGAGGGCGATGATCGACTCGGCGAGGTTGTCAATCAGCTGCTCTGAAAGTAAGACATGAAGGTTAAGCCAATCAAGGGTCCAGATGAACCTCTGGCTTCAGGAGCGTTTCTCTTCATCAGTCCGAATTCGGTGCCTCCGATTCTGTCGAAGGAGCGTTTCCTCTTTGCCCCGAAGAAGTCACTGTTGTCCATTCGGTCGAACGCCTTCTTCGACGGAAGAGCCACGAAACGGAACGGATCGGCGGAGCGCTTGAAGATGTGCGAGTAGTCCTCGTTGCCGAAGCTGTCCTCGTCGTAACGGTCGAATCGTTTGGCTCCGAATGAGAAGACACCCGAGTTGTCGAAACGATCGAAGGCTCTCTTCACCAGGCGGCGTTCACTAGAAAACAAGAAGGGTTTGAAGGACTGGCAAGTCATGTGATACCCGATGGCAGAAGCAGAAGACCCGGAAGAAGGGAGGATCACATACGGATAGGCGGCGGCGAATCCGATGAGAAGAACCTGAAAAAACGGGATGTGACGGGGCAAAGAACGGGCTCGTGGGGTCCGATGGGATCCGGTGTAAACACCGATTAATCTTGGACTTGGAGGCACCGACCTGCAGGAAGAGCAGCTGGAGCGGAGATGCTAGGTGAAGCTTCTGACTCATGTCGCTTTTGTTACCTGGAAGAATGTTTATGATTTATGTGATGAGTGGCAAGGATCCGAATCGGAAGTGAAGTTTGTTATTCGAAAAAAGAAGGAACAACAAGAGTGTTCCTGGGAGGAAGTGTCGGCGGAACGACTGACCCGACTGGGATCAGATTGTCAGAAGGTGATGAAATGGGCGGGGCTTAGGAAGCGGGGGAAACTGATGTAAGAGTTGGGGGAAGAAGCCATTTTAAAGGAGAATCAAGGACTTTTCGGACGTTACTGAAGTGGCTGGGGAGTGGTTTGGAGAACGGCTACAAGGCAAAAAATGACGTGGCTTGTGCCTCCAACAGGGAACAGTTTTGTATCCAGAAGTCTCCTGATGACGACGTTGAGATACGACAGAACAAGTACAGGAGACGGTGACGTGGCAGAGTTGGACGACGCAGAAAACAGCAAGGGAGGGTGGGCTCTCGGGAGTTTATATAGGGCTCGGAGGTGTGAAGTGGCTAGCGACGAGCCACCAACAATGTGCTAACGACTTGTCAAAACCGACGGATACCAGGCAACTCGATCCGGGTGACGTGGCCCCCCAGGCACTTATCCCTTCTTCGAAAGAGACATCTAATACGCATAAGCTCATTACGTAGTCAGACAATCAATGTGGGAAGAAATTGAAACATAAGGGCGAGTTGCCGCTTCAAAATTCGAATTCCGACAGATCTATGGCTTCGAGAAGCCCTATTCAGATATTTTGCAAGCAGGTGCAATTCGAAGTGTCAGACACGGAGAAACCAAGGGAATGCAGGGTTGTACCCGGGCAACGGAGGGGAAGAATGAGAAAGATAATGAATGCACGTCGTGGCGAGTAAACACGACGTGCTCGTTCAGGCGGCACGGACTGTTTGATCGCACAAACTACGAGGATCCCGGAGCGAAATGGCTTGGGAATGTTTTGAAGCGGGCCCCACGAGAAGGGGGCGGGGCCAGGGGAGAGGCAGGGAAAGGGCGTCGCGTGGAAAAGTTAATTGAAAACCGAGAAGGAGCTCGCGTGGAGCACACGTCTGATAGAGATATTGTTGTTCTACGAGTGTAATGTTTCAGCTGCTCCTGGAATTCAGACAATGTTTTCGTTTCGGGATATCTACGAGTGGGTCACGAGTAATTGAGGAGTAACGGGAGATTAAAGTCTCAATGGGAAATGATGGATGCTCTACGGTAATCCTCGCGTTTCGGCTTACACCACACAGTCCTAAGACCTCGAATTCGGCGACGTCGAAGTGCATCGGGAGTCCTCTCTGAGCTCTTAGTCAAATAAAAAGGATGGGACCACGATTGGAAAACAATTTGGAAAATGTATACTAAATGCCAAACGGGTGACGTGGCGGGAGGGCGGCTGCATTTTATATGAAGAGGTCAGTGAAGCCCCGCCCACTGTTGGCTCCTGGCCGGGAGCAGTGACTCATAGTTTCGCCTTCCCGCGAGAGCAAACAGACACGTCAGCAGCTCCAGAAGCCGACGTGCAAGGAGACAGGAGGTCACTCGTCCCAAACATCCAGAGGCAACTTTATTTTCGAAAGGTTTCCATTTCTCTGTGATGTCATTCTATAAATAGGAAGGATCGGTGATCGAGTGATTCACGGAATTTCAGCAGAAAGACGGCCGCCTTACGCGAGTTAGTCATCGGAGAAGAACCTGTTCTTCCGAGTCAATGGACTTCTCCTCCCCCGCTCCTTTTATTCTATTCCGGGCGGTGAGCAGACAAGGAATGCGCGGTGCATTTGACACGGGCAGGAAGTACAACAGACTGAAGAATATCACCTCGGCACATTGTGGTTCGACTGATCCAAGGAGCAAAGATGTTACTTTGAACTGCTAATTTTGACCTTCATCTACATTCTGCTTTCGTTCACTGAGTCCTCTAATGCACCTTGAATTAGTATGCAAACGCCGGAAGTCAACGAGATCATTGATGATGCGATTAGAAACAGCAGAGACCGTAGTCGTTGGAACTTGGCAGCCTGCCAGTTGGTCTACAAAACAAAGAAAGGAATGCGGAAACGGCGACACCTCCGTGAATTCCATTCTTCTTACCGTAGCAGGTGTCGCCGCATCATTTCATAATCACGCGATGGCGATAAAACGACGAAACATGTTTTGCGGTGGCCGGAAACAGAAGGCGTGACGTCGTCTGCGCGGGCGGCCGGGGCGGCGCATCAAACTCGAGCCGTGACAGCGGACCCGCGAAGAAACGAACACGTCTTATGATTTGTTTTTCTCAACTTTTACATGGAAGCGGAGATTGATGCATAAACAATCGAACGAAAACAATGAGAGAATTCAGAATTCGGAAACGATTCTGGAGACTTGACGTGGCAAAGTCCGTGTTTTGACAAGGGGAGACACTCTGCGAAACGAGTCGAATCGAAAATCGAAAACACGTTTCAAAGTGACATGAATGCGTGAAATAAGAGAGCCGGGTAGCATCATGATAGCTTATTTTCGAAAGAATAACACAAATCTCTAGGGACCACGCCTGATTAGAGTTATCACGAAGAGTGATTCTTGTCTACTACAGTAGTCTCGAGTAGCGGAGTGTTAGGCTTCCAGAAGCGTATAGAATGGCAAGGTGGAAATTCAGAAAACGTTTTCAGACAGCTGTTTGTGAAAAGAAAGGTCGAGAAGCAGTTCTGACGAAGGTTCCTGACAAATGGATAAAGGATTCTTTGAGAAGTATAACCAAGTTTGGGAGACATGTTCGAAGAGTGACGGGTGGAGTGGGTGGGCGGGGCCTAGGGACGACATGGCACTTCTGGGAAGACGTGAAACGTGCGAAGCAACGGTTGATGGGACAGAAGGTTCCGGCAGACTGAGTGACGTGGAGCCCGCCCGACTAATAGACTACAACTGATTGTGGTCGACTTCATCCCGTCGCTTTCCTCTCCTGCAGCTGTTTACCGTGTCCTTTTTCCTGGCGTTTTTCCTCTTCAGAAGATAAATAATCGAGTAGTTCAGAAGTCAGTCGGAGGGAAAATTGGGAATGAAAATGAGTGTGCTCTCGGAAAGGAAGCATGAGTGAGGGGTGAGTAAGGGTGCCCCCGGAGGGAGCGAAATCAGGTGACCGAACGATTGCGACTAAAGTGCACAAAGTGTCGGTGCCTTCATTCGGAGTGCGTTTCGTTTTGCTTCCGGCGTATGGATACTGAAATAAATTAAATGTGTGTGCCAAATGAATTAAACGGAGTGAGCACATCCTGCGAGCAACAGACGGGATATCTCTTTGTGGGGGTGCCCCTCTTGGCCCCCGCTTCCGTTTGAAGTTTCAAAATGATTAGTTCTGGATGACGTAGAAGAGAGTACGGTGATGCTGATGGAAATGGGCAAAACAAAGAGTGAAGTGGTCGGGATTGAGTTGACGAAGGCAGGAGGAAGGAGCATTTGAGGGGGAGTAGGGTTAGACCAGACGATCAGAGATTGACTAGTTTCTGCCTGAACGAAACGGGGAAGTGCCGCCGGAAGAGACCGACACTTTTTGGCAAAGTTTAGAGAGAAACACGAAATGATTTTGAGGACTCTTGAGCCGAGATTTGGTTCCGAATGGACTGAAGGAGGCGGAATCTTTGAAAGTTGCGAGACCTAATTTCTAGGAGATGGAGAGTGATTTGCAGGAAAAGTAGATAAATGTCGAGACAAATGTCATTCGAATTGGTTCCGGGTTCTGTGATGGTTCTCGGAAATCAGTTGGAGTGCCCACGAAGAATACCAATGACTCTGATCCAAGTTTGAGAACATGCATCCAGGAGCTTGGAAATAATCCTGACACACATTTATTCCTAGCAAATCGTTTATTTTGCTTCCGAAAACTGTCAAAAGTTGCTCCTGCAAGTTCAGAATCTCAAGGCATGCCAGCAACAACAAGTGCTTCGGAACTTTCTCTCGACTCGTTTCGCAATTTCAATTTCAAGTTTCGAGATGAGCCCACGCGACGTGCTCGCTCCTTCAGACAGGCTCACAATGTTGACACAACCCGAATCCGTCCTCGTTTTCTCATTTCGGTCATCTTGTGATTCATCTTCTTCTCCTCCGGACACCCCACAACATGTACGAAACTTGATGAAACCTCTCGAAACCTCGCGGTTCAATCAGGTGTTTACACCCGTTACTCTTTGATTCCATCAACGGGGAACCTTCTTTGAAAAACAATTCGGCGGCGGCAAACATGATAATATTATGGAATGTGGTCGACGGGTTCGCGCGACACAGTGATATATCGCTGTTGTTTTATCATTTGGTGGCGCCGGCCGGGTCGGACTGCATCTGCAGAGAAGTGACTAAGGGAACGGAAGAAGAGCACTCAACCAATTAGATGACGCAGTCAGAAATGAAAAAGTGTTCTGATTGAGTGCTCCGAACAAAAAACAGAGAGATTCGGATCTAGAAGAACAAAGATCCAGATTGATTCAGGCGTTTTGTCGGGCATGAAATGTATTGAGAGTGTTCCGATTCGAAAGATGAGGGACACTGATTCTTCGGCTAAATAACACTGAAAGCTCGACATTTCTATCTCTATGGATCCAAACTAATAGGTATCTGATGGGTCTCGAAATGATTCTGTTTAATCTTTCGAAAGATCATTCCTCAAACGGAAGGGATATGATTGAACGATCAGATCATGATAACGCATTCCTACAAGGGTTTTTTAACGTCAAAACTGGAACATGGCGATACGAACTTCTGGATGATAACAAAGACCTATTCGGAAGAGGAAGCGAATGTTTGCAGAGTCCGGCGGACGACTAACTCGATTATAGTGCTCCCGACCACATGGGGTCCACTTGTGACGTGGCATGTTTCAATTTGATTTAGACGTAAATTCGACGGTGAAAACAATCAAAAGCGACGTCAAACTACGGAAAAAACATTTGAGTCGAGAAGGGAAAACAGGTGAAACTAGAGAATACACGGATTCAGCTGAATCGCAGAGAATTCAACACGATCGAAATTCGAAGGACTTGTTGATGTTATTTGAGAACGAAGAACGGGGAATTTGCATATTTGGATATGAATTTTGTCGGAAAACGGGATAATTCGTCCTTGAAGGCATCAATTGTAGTAAACACGTTCGAGCCGCCTGAAGTTCTCGAAATGAGGAACACGGGAGGGATCGTCCGATCGAAAAGAAACTTGTTCCGCGTTCACCGCCCACTCCCTACTATACTGCGTTACAAGTGTTTTTCGCTGAAATCATTGGAATTTTTACACTTTTCCCAGTATGCTTTGTATGTTTCGGCTTCCTTCAGGCATATCGACGAACTTTGGTTGTTTGCTGGGCGGAAGAAGAAAGCTGCATTTCGTCGATATCGATGAAGAATTCATTAGGACACAAGATAGCGTACGGATAGATTTTGAACGAAGCAAAATGTAATTTAGAAGTCGTACTCCTCGTCGGAGTCCATCTCGTTGCGCCGGCGGTCGAACTTGACGGAGGTGGCTTTCTGGGTCTGTGCGGACACACGCTCCATCAGGGCTTTCAGGCCGTCGTCAGTCATTTTTCCAGCAAGTTGTCCTCTTCTGGAAACGATAAGAATGAAGACAAGCACTTCAACTTCAAAAATCTTACCTTGCCATGTTGATCAACGCAGCTTCGACCATTTGAGCTTTCTCGGGCTTGGCCACCGCCAAGTTGCTCAGTCGTTGCATGGCTGCTTGGTCGAGGATCAGAACAGGGAAATTATCATATGAAATTGTACTTTTTGATGTCTTACTTGAGAAATCATACTGTTCTTCGCGGTTTCTTGGTTTTCTGCTTGCTGTCGAGCCTTCTCTTGGGCATCCTGCGATAAATGTTCATTTTAATTGCTTGATTTGAGAGGAATTACCTGCGATTGTTGCATGTTTGAAGCTGCTTGCGCTTCCATTGTGGGCAGACTTTGAGTATACTGAAATTAAAATTACTTTTATGAATCGTGAAACAACCAAACGGAAACGAATCTATTAATTCGAGAGTGTTCGGCAAAGCAACTATGTGAAAACGTGCTCTACTGCAAATCATGTGTGTGCTGCCTGCGTCTATGTTATAAAGTATACTTTAAAGTAGGAAGAAACATGTTTTTAAAAAATACAAATAACAGAAAAAAAAAGGAAATCGGGAAACAATGTCACAATCAGTGAATAAAAAATACAGCAAATCTGATTCATACAAAAAGTCCAAAACTTAAAAATCGGTGCGAGACCATCTCTGGAAAATGAGCTATGCGCCTTCAACTACCGTACCTGGGTCAAAATTTCCATTTTCGAAACTGTTTCTTCTCTTCTTGTTTTTTTTGTTTTGTCGCTCGCGGCAAAAACTTGCAAACTTGCTGAAAATCGTTAGTTCGTGTCGTGTAAGTTGTCAACTCGCAAATCGCAATCGTCATTCGTAATGGGAAAAAAGCAGAACAAGGGAAATAGGCCGAAAAACCAAAGAAAGGCAAGTTTAGGATCTCTTTTAGAGTGAGCAAAACAAACGAAATTCGTTTCTCAAAATCACTTAAATGCTTAGTTTTTAATCAAGTTTAAAATATTTTGTAAATATAAAAAAATAAGCGATTTTCGATAGGAGAATAGTAGTTTTCAGTTTGATCCTGTAAGAGGCAGAGGTGGAGAAGGACCAAAAGATCGTTCAACACCGAACAATGAGAACTGTGTCGCTCCAAAAGCTTCAACTGGACCTGAAGAGTGAGTTAAAAAATACTTTTTTTCGCGAACGATTTACTCGTCTAAGAGTCGACATCACCGAGATAGACGTTAGCACCGCGATCTCGTGTTCCAGTGAAGACCAAATAAACATCGATAAGGTGTTTTCCGTTCTTCACGTGATTCCGAACGAGGCCGACGAACCAGTTGTTGCCTTGGAACAGGAACAGCCGACCGAAGTGGAGGCTGTCGAGCAGGAGGCTGTCGAGCAGGAGGCTGTCGAGGAGGAGGCTGTCGAGGAGGAGGCTGTCGAGGAAGAGGCTGTAGAGGAAGAGGCATCGGATGAAAACAAAGTCATGCCGGATTATGTGGAGAATGAGGGTACCGAGGAAACTGATGAGGTAGTTCGCGAGTCGCGTACTCGCGATCGGAAGCCATCGGAAGGGACCACGAGCACTTACTCGAACAGAGAGTCTAAGGAAGATAAACCTCCTAAACCGGTAACTGAGGTGGACTTTGAAAAGAAGGTTCTTTGAAGGGAAAGTAGCCAATTATAAAGTATTTGACTCCAGGATGAGGAAATAGATACTTCGCGTGCCACGTTCATCAGAGAATACTACGCTAAGTTTGCCGGTTTCCTGGATGCCATCGACCCAGAAGTCCGTTTTGTCGCTGGTAAAAACGCAAGTGTACTCGATAAAAAAACCGTTCCTTCAGATATTGGCCCTTGTGAAACGTTCGACTCGGAGGGTTTCCAAGGACTTTTCGATAAAATGAAAGAGAACGGAAGTTTTGAAAAGGCGTGGCCATTCGACGAGAATTTCAAAGCCACCGCAAAAGAATTGACCCAGTTGTCTCAAGACATCTTCGAGAAGGTAAACCTGTGCATGCTCATCGCATGCGCTGAACGAGGATACCAGGACATGAATATGAAAAAAATCCAAGAAATCGCAATCTCATCCTTCTGGGGATCGGTAAGCTGAAAGTCCTTAGTTGAAACGATAGTTTGTTCCAGGATATTGATCCACTCATAGAGCTCAAAACTCTGGAAGTAATCATCCGCGAGATGAAGTCTCCCATTGAAAAGTTGGCTGTCGAGTGCGAGGAAATGAACCGTTTCTGGGAAAACGTCGACGATTACTTCGGGGTCCGCGTGCCGGCGCTCGAGACTTTCGATTCGAAAACTCTTGAAGAGAAACGCATTGTCGACTCGTTGTTGACGGTGTACGGCCGCAAAGCCCACGGATTCGACATTTCCGAAGAAGAAGTGTCTGAGGTACACAGCCGACGGACAGTTCGAAACAAACAGGCAAACTCCCGTTTCAGATGCTTGTGTCTAGTTTCGAAACCGATGGTTGCGGCGATTTCCCTGCTACTGTGCGCCACTGCATCTCTGTTTTTACCACTACTGAGCATCTCAAACTGTAAAAGTATCCTGAATGTATCAATCATTTTTTTGTCTTCCAGAATTAACTCTCAACTCGAAAAAATGTCCGAGGTCGTTGACATTCGTGTGAAATTGGCTGGTATCCAAGCAATCACACAGATCATCGGCAGCTTGGAGAACGTGACGGAGTTGATGGAAGAGATGCGCAACGAGCCGAAAGTCTCGATGAAGAAGGTGTTCGCAATCGATCCGGAGACTTTCGACCCGTTAAGAAAGCAATGCAAACGGACCGAATACTTTAAGATGTTTTACAATGCGCTTCAGGGTAAAGATGAAGATGTGAGCGGAGTTTTTGCATCAAAATCTTAATTTCCTTTTTTAAGTACAACTTCACCGATGATCAGATCGCATCCGCTCTCCTGTGCTTCTACCTCATATTCCCTCCTTTCGAAGTCAATACTATCCTCTACAAAATCATTGGAACAAAAGCCCACGACGATCGTTATTTCGAGGACATTGAAACTATAATCAGAGTTCGTCAATCCAAAAATTACCAGTTCATTCTTCACTCTTAGGTTTTGCGTCAACTCCCATCCGAACTGAAAGAGCGCATAGAAGTAGGTGAAGAGTTCTTTTCGGGCGAGGTCACCGATGATCAGGACAGCATGTACTATGTAATCAAACACGCCATCCAGAACAAGAAATGTGAAACCGATCAATTGAATGTTTTTCTGACTGGTCAGTTGGATATCTCGCCGGGGAACATTACCTTTACTTTTTCAGCCGATGTGCAAAATCCAGTGTTTTCCGTCGAGCGAGTCATGCGAATGTGCATCAAGTTCATCGAGAGCGGTCTCCACCAACAAACCGCCGTCAGCGTTCTGAACCTGCTCCGACGCAGAAAGTACAAGGAAATGGTGATCTCAGCAAAGTTCTTCGAAGATTTGTTGCTTTTGGCGCTTTCGAAGTACAGTCTTCCGGATGAAAGGTCTAACGAGACTAAGTTCAAATTCCTTGGTGAGTGACAACTTCATTCTGTGCTTTGTGAAGACCTCTTGATCAGATTCTACATTCAATTTGGTGGATGAATTCAAAAAAGACGCTTCATTGCAAATAGACGAGAAATCAGTGTCGGACAGATGGGTGGTCAGTGTTCTGTTGCGAAGTTCCTTCAAACCAATCACGTTTCAGGATCTAGGACATCATTGGTTCACGATGCTGTATCTTTCCAACAAGTATTCCATTCTCAAACTGTCCACTTTAAACATCAGCTACCCCTGGCAGTCGGCGGACGTCTGGGACGAGAAGGACACCACTTGTCCGCCTGACCCGAAGAGGTTCGCTATTATCGCCAAAGTTTCCCTGGCCTGGCCGGATTGCACCGACCTCGTTATCATCCAAGATCTTGTCGCAGGTAACCTGTTTCACTACTTCACATCCGTTCAATCAACTTTCAGAGCATGTTCCACCCGAAGTCAACCGTTGCGAGCTGTATAAATATATGCGAGAGTACACTACCGGGCAGGAAATGCCCGAACGCTGGAAATCGGTAATTTTTCAGTTAGAACGTCTCGTAATTGATTATGTTGTCTCCAGAACCTTCTCAAAAAATTCGACGACAAAATTCGGTTCCTGACAAACAAAGAGGGAAATCGAAATGAAAAGACTGAGGACATTCCACCGAATTTTCTCGAATGTCTGGAACACGAGGAAGTCGACGAAAACTTGCAAGATGCTCAAAAAAACACCGAAGAGCCAAAGGACACCGACAAAGAAGATGCTGAAGTTTCGGCTGAAAAAGAGGAATATGTGGAAACCGAGGTGGCTGTCAATGACACGGAGGAAGATTTGAAGGAGGATGTTTTGGTTAAGGACGAAAACGAGACGAAGGAAGAGGTGGAGCAGAGTGAAAACGTTCCGGAGAAGCTTCCACAACAAATTCCGCTTACGGATTTCATGAAGATCTATTCGAACGAGGAGATGTTTTCTCGCTTACCTCCTGTGGTTAAAGAAGAGGTGATCAGACAGAGAGAAGAGGCCGGATACTAGTTGAATGTGAGTTGGAACTTTTGATAATTTCTCATGAGTTTTCCGCAGGAACAAAATTCAATATCTCACAATTCCGCTGTGCCCTAATATTTTAGTATATCATTTGTTTGTTCGCTAATAAACGTTTCAAATTTTTTTCTGTCTGGTTTTGAAACAAGTTAACCATCTTGTTCATATCTTGGAATCTCGTTTTTAATGTTGCTCATCACTGTTACAGAATTTTATATTAAAAAAAAAATGGTCGGACGTGTCGTTCAAAGCGAATTCTCGACCACTGTCACTCATCCGGAAGTTCATCCGAATCTCGACGGATCAGTGCAGGGAACAAAGGATCAAACCCTGGGAAACAGTCATGAAGACGTTGAAAAATGTATGCAGGAGGCGCGAAGCACTGGTGTTTACCGCACTTACCCTTCCTTATTGTGGAAACAGTTCCCGGATGAATTCAGATCTGAAGCCATGAAGCGCAGGCCGTCTGGTAAACGTGGTTCGTTTTCATCGCGGACTGTCCAGAATTGATTTGTTCCAGACAATTCCAACAAGAACATCAAAATTCGCAAAGACCGCTCGCATAGCAACCAGTCGTCAGACCGTTCTACCGATAAGGGCGAACAGAGACCTGAAAACTTTTTCAATCTTTCGAAAGTTGTCGACACTGGAGAGAAGCTCTCCGAAGATGGCTTCACTGCAGAATATGATTCGCAAGTTTGGGCGGCGCTTCCAAATATTGTCAAAAATGAAATCAGGAGACAGAGAGTTTTGAAAAAAAGTGAGTAACGATGACAGTTCGAAACGATAAAAACCACGTTCAGTGCGCAAAGATGCACTCTCCAACACCCAGCCATAGATGGAAATCTCCCTGACAACCAAATCTACGGATCGTCTCTTTAAAAATCTCCCTTTTATATTTCTTGCTTCCCGATCCAAATGTTCATAATTAGCTGGATTTTCATGTTTTTCCGCTTCACGATAAAACCATCTTGCGTGTATGCTTCCTATTTATCATAATTTTGTATAGGTCCCTCAACCTGATTCAATATCGTTTTCCGATATTACCATTCCGCCAATGCACAGGCAACTCATCTCGAATTTGTTCAGATAACTTTCGAATTGAAACGTGGCGAATTCAGGTTCTAACGCGACCTGATTGAACTAGAATCACTCTGTTAGAAATCGAGAATTCGAGTTATTTAGGTTCGAGAAATCTTCTACGAACATTGAGCTAGTCGTTTACTAACGCACACACCTTCCGTGCCTTCCATTTTAGCGTAATTTAATCAGTTTTTCTTTTGATTCATCAACTAGTCGATTAGAAATAGAGAAGTAAGATTATATCCGAGACGAATTGCCTGAGATGTGTCAGTTCTTCACAAATGCACAACATTGACGCAGTGGCCGAAGAATTCAGTGCCCGAGAAACTCGACCACGATTCAAACATGATGTTGCATTCTTTTAAAATTTCTTTCTCACTCTTAAAATTTATTAATTATTTTCGACTTTTTCAGCAAAATGCATGGAGCTGAAATAAGCTATGAAAACGTCGACACATCGAGACATGCCTTTCCGCTCGAATCTCCTTACTTTCCCGCTTTTCTCCGCCTTCTGAGGTAAGATATCCGAATTCCGATGGCTAACTTCTAAAATCACCTGGTTGTAGATGGAAAATTTTGGATATTTGCATTCGAAGCACCGATAACAGTGAATTGGGAGAATTCGCGCGGTTCGAACCGCTTTTTCTGCCCGGGGAACTGAATAAGTTGGTGCGAATAATCAAAGACGAGACATTGCCGCCAGATCCGTTCAAAGAAAAGATCGAGAAAGCAAAGTGAGTGAAGGGATGATCGTTTAAAACTAGTTAACCGATGTTCATGTAAATTTCCAGCATCGATGACAAAATGAAGCGTCAAGCGGAGGCATACGCCAAGTATCGCAATACACACGAGTTCAGAGTCCGCAGAGTAAGACTCAGATTCAAGAAGCGATTTGATTGAGTTCGTTAATTTCAGAGGAGATTCGTCGAGTATTTCTTCACGAAAACTCTTTTCAATGAGCAGGGAATTCGAATTGCTGACGAAATCATCTACAATAGTAAACTGATAGTAATTATACATTTCAATCATTATTTTTCAGGCAACGTAACTGTCTACACGTATATGCATCTTGACATGCTTAAAAGCGATTGGATTGCCGCCCGCACGTTCAAAGAAAGATTCTTCAAGCAGGAAGAGCTTGATGCTGATCCGTACTCGATGCAGATGTTGGATAAAGTAGTTGGCAGCTCTCGAGGAAACTTGTTTTTGAAAGGAATGAATGGAGATCAGCGATGTGATAACGAGACGCCTTATATTGAGAATCAGCTGAAGGATGCTCACTTTCAGATTCATTCAAGCGTCGTGAAATCAGTTTTAGATGAGGGTCCGCATTATTTGTTAGAGAGAAATGAGGAGGGGGACGAAGTGAAGGGAGGTGCTGTGACATGGACGGAACACTTGTGAGTTGAGAGGAGTGTCGCTATCCTAGACAAAATCCTTCCAGGACTCGACTCATTTTCTTCAGTTTCCCACAGTTCGATGAAAGGTCGAAACGGCCGGACGAACAGGAAGACTGGTACTACGGCCTACTCGAGGCAATGAAAGACGATCCCCACAACAGAGCTGCACTGTTTTTCTTGAATAGAAACTACCAAGAGGAGCTCGGTATGGAGATGCCAGTTGTCCCCATGATGACCCTTCTTTCAGATGAAATCGACTTACGACGTCAGAGAGATCGCCTGGCCATCATGAAAAGCAAGGAAAATGTCGATGAAATCGTTCACGAAGTCATCACGACGATTAGACCGCAAGCAAAGGACAGCGGATACTGTATGGTTTTTGATGTCAATATAGGGGAATTCTATCATAAATTTTCAGTTACCGATGCAGACGTCTCCGAGCTGATCCTTCGCAGCTATCAGACAGAGTTGGTCCAGCCGGCACTGGACGGAAAGAATGTTGTGATTGTGGCTCCGACGGGTTCCGGAAAAACAGAAGTCGCTATTTACGCCGCTTTGAACCACATCAAGGAACGAGAGGCGCAGAAGCGACCTGCCAGGGTAATTGTTAGGAATGGAAATGTCCTATTGATCGTTCTATCTTCAGGTCGTCATGGTCGTTCCAAAGATTCCACTCGTTGGACAGCAAAAGGAACGTTTCCTAAAATATTGCCGCGGCAAATATCACGTCGAAGGTTTCCACGGATCGGAGAAGAGCAGCGACGGAAAAGGTCGTTGTGAAGATGTAATTCAGGCTCACGTGTGCATTATGACTCCGCAGATCTTGGTGTAAGCTGGGATCTAAGCAATGTGAATTGAAATATTCCTCTTCAGAAATATGTGGCAGTCGGTTCGTCAAAGCGAGCGTCTCTTCGTCAGCGACTTCTCGATGATCATCTTCGACGAAGTGCACAAAGCGTCTGGAGATCACCCGTATGTGGAAATCTCCAGAATGATCCAGGACTGGGAACACGAGAAGCCTCAAATCATTGGCCTCACTGCTTCGCTCAATATCAACGTCAATCAGAACAACGCACAGAACGAACGGATGTATGACAGCATCTACGAGATGCTCGCCATCCTCAACGCACCAAATCTGAGTGCCATCACGAAGCAGGAGAACATCGACGAGCTCAACGAACACGTCGGAAAACCCGATGACTGTAATTTTCATTTTTATCTTGTGTTTCTATTAATTGCTTGCAGCTGTGGAGCTCTGCAGGAAGGATTCTGACGATGAAGTTGTTCGCGGCTTCATCAACAAGATGTTGTTGTCCTACACTGATCGGCTGAAGAAGGAGCTGGATATTCTGACGAAAGGACGTTCTAACTGCTTCTCTCCTGGAACACTGGCCAACTTCGCGAAAGCCAATATTAAATATTACGAGCAGTACGAGGCTTATCTGCAGAACGTGATCCAGGATCTCAACAGGTTGAACATGGAAGAAAAGATGATCTCTCTATTGTATGCGAAGTACATTAAGGTGATACTTGCCGGTGTTTATCATGTTCATTTTACCGTCTCCAGGCTTACGTTGAAGCGCGAGGAATCGTGGAAATTATGCCCCCGAGGGTAGCATTGGACTTTATGATGGAGGTGATCGGGAAGTTGGACGAGCAGCACACGTTGTCGGATCAGCTGAACGAATTCCGTAAAAACAAGGAAACGCTGAGAAACGAGTTGAACAAAGAAGGAAACGAAGAGCAGAAGTATCCCGACATTGTAAAGAAGCTAAAGGTACAGTAATAGTGTACATTGGAAATTCATTCCAATATTTCAGGCGACGCTCATCGGACAGTTCCAAGCCAATCCCGACTCGCGGTGCATCATCTTCGTCACGCAGAGAAGTACGGCGAAACGAGTCAGCGATTTCTTGAACGATTCTGGAATTATGGAACAGTTCCACAGAACGGGCGACGAGCTGAAAGCCTCAGCATATGTTCTTGGTACAAATCATCAAGGACTCGTGCAGCAGAATCAGCAAGAGCAGGCAGCAAACATTGAAAAGTTCAACCACGGACGTCTCAAGATCATGGTGGCTACCTCGGTCGTCGAGGAAGGTCTAGACGTAGCTGCTTGTAATTTGATCATCAAGTACAACTGCTCTTCGGGCTCGGCCATTCAGCTCGTGCAGCAGAGAGGTCGTGCTCGTGCGAAGAACTCGCGATCCGTTTTGTTGTCCGTGTCGAATTCCGTCAACGAGAAAGAAAACAACGCATTGATTTCCGAGAAATTCATGAAGCTCTGCGTCAGTAAGATCATGAAATTCACTCCTAGCGAGCTGATCGGCAATGTGAATCGAGTGAAGGCACAGTTGGAAAAGGAACTTGAACGGAAAGCCAAAGAGAAGGAAAGTCTGCGAAGCAAGCTGAACCAGAAATACTACAAGGTTGCGTGTTCAAGTTGCAACCGTGTGTACTGCAGGAGTAGCGATATCAAGAAAATTTATTCAAATTATATGGTTATGGATCCCACTGTTTGGGATCATTTTATTGTTCAACGGGTAAAGGAAAAGCGGAAGTCTTGAAGATCTGAACGTTTTTTTTTTCAGAAAACTAAGGTAAACAAGTATTTGAGTGAAGAAACGCAGCCGCTCAGTATTTTGCACTGCTTTGCTTGCAAAACCGCTGTCGGTAAAGCGTACAAAATGCGGTGAGTCGTGTGGAAAGCGTCGATAAACTTTCATGTTTTTCAGAGGAGTATATCTCCCACAGCTGGACGTGAATCAATGTACGTTCCGATTGGAATCCGCGTCGAAAGACGAGCAATCGGAAACTAGGAAAAAGTGGCGTGCTGTAGAGGAAGAGCTCTTTTTCATTCCAATGCCGGTCCAAAAAGACTTTGTCAGTGAAATATGTGTCATCACTGCTTAAATCTTCTTTACAGGAAAACATGCTGAGTGCGTTGTCTGGAAGCGAGAGCAACATGAAGAAGAAACAAATTCTGGACTTCGACTCACAACAGCACATCAAAGACGTCGACAAGTTCAGAAAGTGGGCAGAACCTTCCGTAGAACGATATAATTGTGAATTTTCAGTGAACGAGCACGCCGTGAACAGGAAGCGCAACGGAAGCTGAAGATGAATCCGAAATCTACATTCCCGATCCGGAAGACTAATGTCAGTGACGACGAGGAGGAGAACAAGAAAAAGGAGGATGAAGAAGGCGGTGAAGAGGAGAAAAAGAAAACGAACGAGGATGGGAAAAAAGGTCAGGATGACAACTAAAAGAGTCTGCTTTACGTCTCAAACTACAGTTCCTGGTCGGCGTTACTTGTTTGATTAACATTTAATTGTTCATTTTTTTTTGAATATAAAGTTTTATTGAAAAATCGTGTTCCTATTCCTGGTTTTTAATGCTGTAGATGGCGATGGCTTCCTCGAGCAACTTGGCACAGCCCGTGTTGTTGAAGTGTTTCGCATCGTCGAGCGGCGTCCGATCGTATCGGTCCTGCTGGTTCGGATCCTCCTGCCACTTGCTCAGAACGTACTCCAGAGTGACGACATCTCCTTCTGCAGCAGCCACGTGCAGCACCGTCCGATTGTCGTAATCCTTGCAGTGCAGGTCGTGACCCATCAGCAGGAACCGTTTGATCGCCGCGATGTCGCCCATCTTCGTCGCGTACATGAACTTGTTCTGTCCGTCGTGCTCGTCTTTCAACTGTCTTCGTGGATCAATCTTGATGCTGTCGGAGTAGATCTGAACTAAATCATTCTGGAGGGAACCGATGGGAACAGACTCACCAGACTGTCGTAGTTGTGGAAGTTGTACTTCTGAACGAGATGCTCCGCGAACTTGACTCCACGGACAGTGTTTCCGAGTTTGTCGAGTCTCGGACTGTACAGAGCAATGCCCATGACGTTCGGGATCACGATGATCATGTCTCCAGAGACTCCCGACTTGGCAGGGAGGCCCACGTGGAATGCAAACTGTCCGGACCAATCGTACATTCCACACGAGTACATGAGGGAGAGAGTGTCCCGGCAGGCACTGGAACAGTGCAAAACGAGTTGATCAAGTAGAAGAAGAAGCTCACCGATTGTTGACTACCCGCTCCCCGTGCATCGGATTCACTCCTCCGTTGGCCAACGTGGCAGCCATCACAGCCAGCGAGTCGCAGTTCGTTTCAATGGAACAGATTTGGAAGTAGAGATCGAGAGTGTCTTGCAGATTCAGATCCTTCGGGAACACCTTGTGCTCACGCATGTAGTAAGAGAGGGCGTAGTTGCGGTCGGCCGTCTCGCGTTCCGACAGGAAAACCGAGTTGTTGAAGCCGATGTAGCCGTTGCCGACAAACTTCCGACACGCGTGGATCATCTGAAACACTGGATTCAAAAGACCGGAAAAGAATAAATGGATGGCTCACAAAGTCGAATCTATCAGCGAGAGACACATTGTTCTTGAGAAGAGAAGCGACCACGATAGCTCCAGCATTGATCAGTGGATTGTGAGGTTTTTCTGAAAATCTGTGTTTATAGAGAATCCAGATAGGGGAATCTCACTGTTGTGATCCAGACTGATGTCGTTGAAGAGTCTTCCAGAAGGTTCTTGGCCGACGTGGGCATGCAGAGCCTCCGGTCCGATGTCGTCGTGGACGAGGGCGTAGGTGAACGGTTTCGAGACACTCTGCAGGCAGAACGACTTCAACGAGTCTCCCCAACTCTTCCTCTGTCCGTCGATTGTGCACACCGACATGGCCCAACTGTCCGGTGGAACCCTCGAGAGTTGCGGGATGTAGGTCGCGAGTTCTCCGCCCGTGAAGCCTCGACACTCCTCGAAGATCTCCCCCATGTCGCCGACGAACCGTTCCCAATCCGGGATGATCATCTGTTTCTTGAGCGCCTTTGTTACCACTCCGATACTGCTCCCGATGTACTTCTTGAACGTCTCCTTCTCCAGATACATGTGCTGGCTTCCCCAGACGAAGTCGTCGAGAAGGTCGGCGTCCTTGATGTTCTGGATCATCTTGTCTATCCGAGGATCGTCTTTCCGGATTCCACTTTCTAGAAGAGCCTGAAAAAAGAGTTCGAGATGACAGGAGGGAATGCAATCCGCGTACTTTGAAAAAGCGAGGAAGGTACACTTTGCCCGTCGTTTCATCCTTGTACAAATCGAACAACAGCTCCTGCTGATGGTTTCCGCACATATCAGTGGACATCGAACGGCACACCTTCACATCGTTTATCACCGTGTTCACTCGGTAGAAGCTGGAAAACATTTCTGATTCCTATGACCTAGATTCCTTCGGCAGCAAGGTAATGCTCACAGCCATCAACACAAAGGACTAAGAATACGCGTGCCAGGCGAAGCGAGTAATTGCTTTCGATTATAGCTTCTCCCCGGCGCACTAATGTCATTGCGAAGAGTCCTTGCTCCGTATTTCCACAACACTTTCGTCATTCCTCCACTTCTTGTTGTCACACTTTTTGCGTGCACTGCGCCACTCGGTCTTTTTGCCAAAAGTAATCCGAAAAAGCCCTCGCCGGCCGACTCTTTTTGTTCGTCGCCCCTTGAAAGCCATTACGTGCCGTCTACGACCATCATTCAAAAATGAAGAAAGAGAAAGAGAGAGAGAGAGTGGGCGAAAATCAAAGAGGGGAGCCGCCGAGTGCACACAAATTTGCATTTGAAAATAATGAGCTGGATGATGAGCTGAGAGCGCGACAGCTTGGCGTTGAGGAATCGATTATGCAAAAAAGGGAAAGAGTCTCGTGAAAAGCGAGCATCTCCTATTTCAACCTTTTTCATTAGTGAATGCTTCAACGAATCGGTGACGTGGCAACAGAAGTGAAGCAGAACGCCGGAAAATTCGTAGTGACTCGGGGCAGCTCTCAGAAAATGGATATGCAAAACTGCGGGAGGAGCTGGGGGCTAAAAGAAAAAAAGATAGTGTGAACGTGGAGAGGAATGCAGAGATCGGAGAGAGAAAGAGTCAGAAACGGATTTATTGCTGCTGCAGACGTAAATATTCGGAGTTACCTCGGTTTCGTGAAGGCCACAGTTGGAGTCCTGGGTTTATCCGTGGAGACGGCAGTCACGGATGGTCCCGGGGAATCGTCCACGGGACCATTTTCCTCTTCGTCAGCTTCATTCTTCTCCATACTCGTTCGAGTATAACTCAGAAATCGGAGTAATTTCGGAAGTGCCGACGACAGAATGGCGACGACGAAGGAGTGCGGCGGTCGTTGTTGTGGGCGCGAAATAGTTGGTGGGGGCAAACAAAAAGGGGGCGGAGCGATATGAAGGCGTGGCAGAGGATTCAGAAGGTACGGAAAGGCTATCTATCTTGAATGCATTGGAGACGAGGCCCTTCGGACTGAATTATTCAGTCACTGACATTTTCTAATTTGACATGGGTTCTGAGACGAGACGACGAGCAGAAAGCAGGAAAAACAAATCGAGAGGCGAGGGGGAAAGGCGCGAGAACACGCCACCGAGATACTATCCTCAACTTTTATGTGCATGTGAGCTACAGCAGAATTCGCTAAATACAACGTTTCAGTCATGTTTGCAGTACTAGGGAAATTACAGTAATCAAAGATCGCTTTTCGCAAATTTCTTGAAATAACTCACAATTGACCATAACTTTTCTTTGAGCACTGCAGGATTCTTGAGATCATGTCGTGTTAGTTGCGAGTAGTTTGGCTCTGAACAACTTTTTGCGGTTAGCCCCACCCATCAAGCCGCTTACCACTTGGCACAGTATTAGTGTTAGTTGGGATGTTTGTTTAACGAAAATGAAAATCTTTCACGTGTGTTATCTTTTTTCATGACGTGGTTCGGAAGTCGAACCCACTTTTTTTCTCGTTTTTCACCCGTTTCTCATATCTCTCTCCTCCTGGCCAGGCCTGGAAACAGAAACAGAAACACAGCTGTTCAGGTGGCGTCTCATCACTTTCGCCCGCCTCGCCAGCTGGAGAGAGATCTTCGAAACTCGATGGGAATTTTATGATTTTTTTTGTGACTGGTACTTATGAACATGTGTGATCGAAGTTTTTTACAGGATTTACCTCTTTGCGAGCAATTTGTAGGAAACTGAGATTTAAGTTCCCGGCACAATTGCGCGTCGGGTCAACTGCCGCGTGTTTGCGTACTCTCTTCCGCTTCAGCTTTTCGGTCGTTTTTGGCTTGTTTCCAAACAAAATTAGTTGTTTTGAAGTGTTTTCTGCCTTGTTAACAATCTCCTCCGCTGTCTGCTTGTTCTCGATACTTTCCCGCTTTGATTCTTGCTTCATAACCTTAATTATAGCATTTCAAAGTTTATGGACCACGCCGACTCGCAAAGCGCAATTTCAACAAACTCTACGACGACGAGCTCTTCGAAATATGAATCTCCGAACGATTCGTTATCAGAGCAACAGCTTCTCTGCGACACAAAGGTAACCTAAGCTGATATTCTTTTCTCGTTCGATAGAAAATGTGTTTTTTTCAGGAAGAGTACCCGCTGAACGATTATCTCCTTGAAGGCGTTCATCAGGAATCGGCTCAACGATCTCTTCTTTTGAGCCGCCAATCTTTCGACACTTCTTTCGGTTTTGCTCTTCAGTCGTACGTTTTCAAAAGAACATCCTCAAACAGCTATGAGAGAATCACATATGTGGATTACGTGTCAGCAGACAGCCCAGCTGATCGATGCGGCGTTATCAGAGGTTTGTAAACGATGAAAATAGTTATTTAGAAAAACAATTTCGTAATTAAGGTGACATGGTAGTCGCTGTCAATGAGAAGAGCGTAGTGACTGCATCTCACGCCGAAATCGTCAGTTCCATTGCCCAATGTCTTCAAGTCAGCCTAGTTCTCGTTTTCAAAGATGTCGCCAGGATCGTGGAGTTAAGCATGAGATCTATTCAGTTACGATTCATGCTGGATACGAAGATGCGTGAACTGGACATGTTGGAAGACAAAGAGAAAGAACTCGAGGAACTCCATGACGAGGAGAGTGAGTGGTTTGATCAAAGTAAAAAACGTTGAAGTAATATTCAGAACCTGCAATTGAAGAAGAAGAAACCACGCTGTACGAGTTGGACGAAGAACTCAAAAACGTGCAAAATGCGCAGGCTGCCGAACCGAACGGCATGGATTACCGCCACTTGATTCGGATCAATAGCAGCACCTCGGTTGGCTCGCCACAAGTCACTCGGTTATAAACCGAAGAATGTTCAAATGTTTTACGTGTTAACTGTATATTCGAACCCTCTCCTCACTACTAGATGTACATAATCGGTCGGATCTTGCCCCGTCCGTTGCCATTAACCCATTCCAGTCGTTCCCCTGTGATTCATACTTGCCTGTCTGTCCATGTTGCCCCCGTTCAACTTTTACATAATGAACACATTCTCTATCAATTCCCCGTTCTTTTTTCAACTTGTCTGTGGTAATTGACCGAATTACTTCCTCATCAAATGTTTTTTTGTTTATTTCACTCCCAATTACCCTTCTACAGATGCACTCATTGTCAAGGATTCTTTTGGCCCGGCGAAACTTCCCAATCCAACCAACTCTTCTAGTCGTCAGGTACACAACGATAACAAAATTATCTCGAAAACTCGCGAGTTTCCAGAAACACGTCGGCCGGCCCACCGCCAGCCACTCCGGCGAAAGAAGGATCCTTGACCTACAAATATGAGGCATTCATTGGGAAATGGCCAAAAGTGCTGGCACTTCACAGGACTGTTCTTGAAGGTAATCACGCTCCCTTCTCCCAACTCTTTACACCTTTTCTTTAGGTTCTCGCTGGTGTTTTGCCGATGTCAAGATGTATTTCAAAACGAGAAGAGCCGTGGGAAGCGGTCAGAAGAAGCTGACGGACCTGAACGTGGAGGAGCTGGAGACTCTCGTCCAGGTAGTCGTGTGTTTTCTTCTTTCCACTTCTCTTGTGAATGTCTTCATTTTTAACTCTAGAGTGGCGGCGAGTTATTCAAAATGCTCACCCTGATCGTGATTCTTCAAATCCCGGGTCCAGGAGACATTCTGATTCTAATGTTGTGAGTTTTCCTTCTCTAACTCTTCTTGTGGTGACGTGGTTTCATTGAATTAGAATGGGCAAACTCGCAACTTAGAATCTCCCCGTTTTGAGTGTCTTTCTCGATTCTTTCCTCTTTTCAGATTCCGGTCGAGGGACCAAAAATGGCGGTTATTACTGCGCTTTTGCCCATGCCACTCACTGTTTACGTCTTTGCATTCGCCGTGTATGTTGCTATTTCCACTTCTTCTAATCCCAATGTTTCACAACTTTCCTTCAGAATCTTCTTCCCGCGCCTCGTGCTCACCCGCCATTTCTGGTCCGATGAGCAACGACGAGAGTTCTTCCAGCTGGAAGTGACCAAAGCGTTGATCAGTGGAGAGCAGCTGCTCAAAACTTATGGAAGTGTAAGGGAAACCGAGTTTTGTTGAAATTATTTCTGTTTTCTAGCCTTCCCCTTCGGATGAGACCAAACTGAAAGCCCTGGACAAAATCGACAGTAGTGAATCGGTGAGTTCCCAGTTGTTTCCACTGTTTTCATGAATTCCTGCAGCTGCTCATGCATGGCCTCCACTCGATGTACCTACTTCCGGGGTCCTCGAAGCGAATCGAGAAACGAGTTGCTGCTCTGCGCGTCCTAGACCAGCTCTTGCCTGGAACAATCGACGGATTCAACGAACGACAGCTTATTTTCGTGAGTGGTCTCTCCGTCTTCTCCAGAATCAATTACTTTTTGAAGCACTGCTACATCCGCAAGATAGACATTGGCAAGAAAAGCGAGTCGGAAATGCGAGATTCATTGAGGGAGTATGTCAAATTCAGTGAGTGCCTGCCCCGCGGCCAACCGCTCCAATTGCCGACAATTTGGTGCTCGTTGACCCAACCCCTCCCGCCATTCTCCACTCCAATCCTCCCTTTTCAGCTTCTCGGATGCCCAACAACGCCTATCTCTACGCGTCCGCGCTGTTCAAGCAAAAGTAGATTTCGGAACTGATTTGTTTTTAATTTATAGGTCTTTGTTGTTTAAAATGTAGCTTTTACTCCTTTTCTGTTTCTCTCTCTCGTTCTCTGTAGAGTTGAGCCGTCTACGGGGCACTTTCCTTTTCTGTTTCTCTCGTTCTGCCTCGTCTCGTGTACTTGATTGACTTCGACCTGATAACACATTATAAATGATATTGAAAGGTTTCTACGTCGCTTCGTGTTGTTTTGCTTCAAATACACCTGTCCGGCTTGTGTGCAGTATCTATATCTTTTTCTTATCAAACTTCTGATAACTATCACAGTGGGTTCGACCCTCCTGGAAACTATTGTATCCTTTATTTTCATCTGAAATGCCCGACTACAATGTTGTTCCCAGCTTAACCGAATCTCAAATTTCAATGTTACGCAAAAAGATGTCCAGCTCCCAGATCCCCACCCTCCCTCGCTTTCCCGCATCCGATCGCCTATAAAGTTTTAGAAAGCCCATCATTCCGTCCCTTCAAAAAACGTTTCTTGTTCCGCATAATATGACGGTTCTGAAGAAAGTCATAAAAAGAGCAATGTATAAGCGAAAATGGGTTGAGCCGCGTGCCCGTAGTGCCTGCGTGTCCCAACTAGCCAATGCTCCCTCGACTTCGTCTTTTCGCCCGAGGAATTATCCCGTTCTGCGTCTCCGCGTGGCCAGTACTGTCTCATTGGGCCACCAGAAGAGGAGCAAGAAGAGCCGCTCTTCTGAATTATTCCCTGTTGTGTCATTGCCGCAAAGCCTCCGGGGTCCGGTTGACAACTCGTCACTCACACTCCCACAAGAAACATCCGCACCGCCCATCTTCACCATGTTGCACTTTCAGCAAAACCGAATGTGTATTCTTGCAGACGACGTGTGATGATCAACTACTAGGATGGATCAGCGGGCCAAGTTGGGATGGTCATTCGATCCGACAAAGCAGCGGGGAGTACGAAGTCACGAGGTACATGACAATGAATTACTTATGAGCCGCCAGAAGAAGAGAGTAACTTCTTTCTCTGACGGAGCATTATTAGCTTTTTGCTTCCAAAAACAGCCTTCTGCATCTTGTGTTCCATCGGATAACATCATCCCGAGCCGTCCATCTAATCTCAAATCTGTCGCTAGCTTAGCCCACTTGCCATTTTCAATATTTCAATTTGTTTGCGAACATTCGAGTTGCAGCTGGCATTTTTCGAGAATTCATTCCCGCATTTCGACAACTTTTTCCCAGTGGTTGGGTCTCGTGTCAAAAGAGCCAAAAAGAAATATATCTAGAGAAAGGAAATATCTATAATTACAAAAACAAAAGCGAATCTTTTTTTCTTTTCTCGCTAAATCCAGCTCGTCGTATAGTGAAACCAGCCGGAAACCGCATTAGCGCGCCCAGACGCCACCTCTTGTGCGCCACGTCACACTGGCGTCCTCACGTCTCCTTTCGCGAGTTTGACTGATGAGCCAGTTCGTCTTGCCATCTCGGGCTCCATCTGTCAAACGCCGATGTAAATTTGATAGAATTGGCGCGTTGGAAAGGAGAGAATCTGTTCACATCTGTTCACAGAACATGAGCGTTCTCATCCTGCTCCCAGAAAACTTTGCCTAGAGGCTTTCACGAGTCCCACGTGAACTGATTAATAGGTTTATTTCCAACATGTTGCACGCTGTCGTTCTCGCTGATTACCTGGTTATTCAAATCCTCCTTTTTTTTACTCAACCCCTAGTTTTGCAGAAAAACGGCTTGTGGTTTCAAGAAGAGCTGCCCCCGTTGACCATGGCGCCCGAAACTTCCACTGTGACCCAAGAGCCGTCAACACTCCCCGTCGACTCCCTGACGCTGCGACCACTCCGAACTTGGGATCGATTGGCTGTGGAAGCCCTGTGCAACGAGTCGTTCCCGATACAGTATCCCGATTGCTGGTACGACGAAGTGGTCTCTGGAGGGCTGCTGTCGACGGGCCTTTTCGATGGAGAGAACCTCGCAGCGATGATAGTCTCCGAGACTAAGTTCCTGTACGATTGCAACCTCGAGGACCAAGGAATTCTCTCCGACTCGAACTCCCCGGTAATATACATTTTATCGATCGCAGTCAACAAGAAGTTCCGACGGCTGGGACTCGCGACCAGACTGCTCAACAACCTGCTCACCACCGTCGTCGAGCAGCCTCCCTACCCTCGTGCCGTCTTCCTCCACGTGCTCTCCACCAATTCCGCTGCGTTGTCCTTCTACAAAACACACGGATTCGAGTTCCACGCTTCACTTCCGTAAGTTGCTCCCTGCTCATTGAGCCTATCTTTCATATTCAGAGAGTACTACCGGATCGGAGAGAACTACGCGGACGGATGCACGTACGTGAAGTACACCAACGGAATGCGGTCCCCGGTCACCTTCACAGACGTCTGCAAAACTTTCGGCAACACGATCTGCATGCCGCTGAAGGCGCTCTGCAAGATGCTCTCCTTCTAGTGCCGACTATCTAATGCATTTTCTCAGTTCTTCTGGTTCCAACGAACGCCTTCAGGTCATCTTTCTTTGCTTTCCCGCCGGAACTAATTCAGTTTTCTGTCCCTCTCTCTCACGATGTGTCTTTTCCCCTCCCATTCATTTCATGTAGATATGTTCAATTGCGCCTATCATCACGATAGATTTATTCAATTCTTGTGGCCTTTTATGAAAAATCACGTTAATAAACAAGTCGACTAAGTTTTTGAATGTATCAACTTTTTTGCCGAAGACTGCAGAGTCGCCTCTTCCTGCACAGCATTACCTGAAATTTCGAAATAAGAATACTTGAAATCCCTGTTATGCAAGCACGCTCTATTGACATTACGATAGAGCGCTTCTGCACAACATAGTTTTTCAAAGACTTGCCTGGTGGATAACTTTTTTCGAGCCAATTGAGTTCTGCGCGAACCGCCTGGATATCACTCTCGACCTGTTTCTTCAATTGCGTAGCAGTGGCCAGCAATTGAATGTTGTTCTCTGCGGAAGAGATGCTCGTCTCGTACTGGGAGTTGACCCTCTTCAGATTGAACAGCTTCACGTTCCAGTAGAACATCTGCACGTCGTTCAGCTTGACCAGTTCGTCATTCGCTGTGAATAACTGGCACCCGAGATCGAACTTGCGAATGACTGCGTTGATCGAGTTGAATGTCCACGCCTCGGCCAACGACATCTTGTGAGATCCCATTGTGAACTTCTGAGTGATCTCGCGAGGAATATCCGGTGGGAACTTGCTCAGAAGCTTCAGCTGCACCATGTGCACCGCCACGTACCGTTCCTTGGACCGAGTGACAGCTGGAAGCTTAAGTCCATCAATGGTAACCCAGTCCCATGAGGAAAGAGTTGCAATGAGATTCTCGGTTCCATCGGAAGTGTTGCTAGTGGTACGGTACC
This sequence comes from Caenorhabditis becei, assembly GCA_900536315.3. NCBI lineage: Eukaryota > Metazoa > Nematoda > Chromadorea > Rhabditida > Rhabditidae > Caenorhabditis > Caenorhabditis becei. The sequence goes on from LR539378.1 coordinate 96,085, forward strand.
TCTGGGTCGGAGATGAGCTTTTGGAAGCCTGAAAGTATTGTTTGAAAACTCAAAAGTGTGAATGACTCACCTCGACTGCTAGTCGTAACTGCTCCCCGGAAGTTTCCTGTTTCTCCAGCTTTTCGGGCGAAGCACACTCGGACTTTACGATGTCGACATCGATTTCCGGACTGTGTGACCTTCCTCCGTTTTGAGATTCACTGGAATCGAGAGCACTCGACGAGGTCGTTGAAGTGTCCATCTAATGAATACGGCGGAGCACTGCCGTTTGCCGTCGTCCGCTTTCTGTGTGCACGTCTGCCTCTCCGGCGTTATCGATCCTTGCACGGAGTGTCTCTTCTCTGCGTCTCCGCCCCCTGCTCAGCTTCTAGGCTTCTGTCCCTGACACTCCGCTTCTTCATGCATTCAACGTGTGAATTTCTTCTCTGACGTCTAATTTTAATTGCATTAAACTACCCTTCGCAGTTCAAAATGGGTGAGTTATTGTTGTAAATGTCTTTGTCTGTATGTCTATCGCAACTCTCTGCTCGTCCTGCTCCATTACAATTGTCTGATTATCAGTCCCAAAAAATTTGATGATGATAAGATAAGCAAACAAAACAGTGATAGTTGCTATAGATTGTGAACATTTGAATATTGTAAACATCATCGTACAACGTTGTGGGTCGTGGACTAACAAGGCAACTTATGATGTTAATAGATTTCGCAATACATATCAGATAGATATCAATCTGAACAAAATGAGCTCCATTCAAATGTGATTCCTCGAAAAGTGACCTTCTGCGAAACAAGATAGTGGGGAGAGTGTGCAATAGCGCTCGGCCGCACTCCGCCAACTGTCGCTTAGATCCTTTTTGAACAGGTCTGCAGACATTTTGAGTGTATTGACTAGATAATTGGAAAATGTATGACGTTGCAATGAGAAATCATATTTTGTAATATTCTTTCCATGGAAGCTTTTTTCCAGAATCTTTTTTTCTTGGGAATTGTCTTGATAAACTTCAATTGAAAGCAAATTGCAGAGTATGAACGACAACGACAACGGTTATAACAGCAACTCGCCACAAATGAACCCAAACGGAATGAATTCCGGAATGGGGAATCCTTTGGAAGAACTGCTGAGTCGGCCGGTGAACAACGAGTCGCTGCAGATGGTACTCGGATACCTGAGAAGAAACGGCTTCACTGAAGCCGAAGAGAATCTCGCACGTGAAGCAGGACCCATTCTGCGAAGCGAGAGTTCCAGCGGACTGCCTCCAGAGTGAGTTACAGAAAATTAGTTTTTTTGCAAAGAATTTGTCTCAAAGGAACCTTTTCAATCAATTTGAAAGCTGAAATCATAGTGAAAATGACATTACGATTTCACGATATTTTCACTGGGATTTTCAGATTTCCAATTGATATTTGAGCCACATCAAGTTCTCGTGAGCAGCTTTTATAAACATATTTTTCTCACCGATAGACCATCTTTCACCCTGTATAATTTACTTCTCAAAGTTTGGACCTTGACCTAAAAGGTTTCCGTGTAAATAAACAAAAACAACAATTTCTCACGGAATAAAAAGTTTCAGAGAAGCAATCACCGTGGAGTTCGACACTTTCGTGCAGCACGCTAATGCCTGTACCGACGTGACGCAAGCTGAATTCAGCCAGCTGCTCTTCCCGATATTTGCTCACAGCTTCATTGCCCTCATCGAAAAGCATGTGGGGGTTGCCCGCGTATTCTTCAACAGATTCAAGATCTTCATCCCCGAGTGCTTCTCCGAATTCATGCACAAATTATCGTTGATCGAAGACGCAATTACGCTCCGAGGCAGTGAACATGTGTATATTCTCCGCGAGAACAAGTTCCTCGTCAGGCTGTCGAAGCCTGCTCTGAAGCATCTGGAGCTGATCCAGATGCGAGTTATAGGTGTGAAAAACATAATTGCGAAACATGTTTGCATTGAAAGTAAGTTCTAGATTTGTTGATTGGTTCACAGTCTTGTCAGTTCTAGATGCTGACGAATCTTCCAAGAATCGGACTACCATAGAGACACAGATGGGCGGAATACTAGGAATGACGTCGAAAAACGAGAAGAGACACAAGATGTTGTTCTCCGTGGTAAAAGACGAGTTGATGCAGAGCATCGATCGGCGGAAAACAAAAGGCAAGGAGTGGAAGGATCAGAGCAAAAAGATGCAAAACGTAAGTTTGCCATTACCAAAACTTTGTAATCTCGAAACGTTTAGTACTGTCCTCAAGCTGACCGTATTCCACTGCCTCCAGTTACTGAATACATGCGAGAGGAACGGAAAAACTGGATGAGAGAAGTCGGAAAAATGGCAATTATCTCTGCCGAGTCGCCCGTTTCCATCTGCATGTACACGACGATCAATGCTCCGATTGGGATCTCCTCTTGTGATTTCTCTGACGATTCGAACCTTATTGCCCTGGGACTTTCTGACTCGTCGATCGTTCTGAACTCGATGGATCCGATGAACAAGATGAAGAAGCTTCGGGACATGGAATATCTGGAGAAGATTGACATCGAGACCGCTGACAATGTTCAGTCGCAGATGTTCGATCTTCAGGGATCAACGACCAGTGTCCGGTACACAGGTCACGGAGGCCCCGTGTTCTCTGTGAACTTCTCACCGGATCGACGACTCCTTCTCTCGTCTTCAGGAGACAGAACCGTCCGTCTGTGGAGCATGGAAACCCAACGCAACGTTGTCATTTACAGAACGCCTGCACTCATCTGGGATGTAAGTTTTCTTCTGCTAATGTTTTTTGAAGACTATCGTTTTGCAGGCTCAATTCTGCAATCGTGGCTACTACTTCGCGACGGCCAGTTCTGACAAAACCGCTGCCATGTGGTCTACAGATCGCATGCACCCCGTCCGCGTGTTTGCAGATCCCTACGGAGACGTCGGCTGCATCGACTTCCATCCGAACTGCAACTACATCGCCGGAGGATCAGAAGATCGTTACGTGCGAGTCTGGGACGTCTTGACTGGAACCCGCGTCCGCATCTTCGGTGGCCATAAAGCATCCATCATCGCTGTCAAGTTCTCCCCCTGTGGTCGTTATATCGTCTCCCTTGATGCGATCGGAAATCTTATGGTCTGGGATCTGGCGTATCAGAGACTCGTCGCTGCTGAACTCACGGAACAAGCTGGAGTCAAGGTTTGTTTTACTCCCTACATTCTTCTACATCTTATTATCTTTCAGGGTTCTATTTCGTTCTCCCGGGACGGCGGCGTATTCGCGGTGTCCCACGGAACCGCCAGCATCCACCTGTACTCTCTGGACACATTGGTCACTTCCGTTCTTGCAGCTGGTCCTGCTGATGCTCATATCGAACCCAAGTGCGTTTTCCTCTTGCTTTCCCGAAAAAACGTTCCTATTCAGAATAAACATGGACGGCTTCAACATTGGATCGTACGCTACGAAGGAGACTGCTGTCATAGGTCTCCACTTCACTCGACGCAATCTTCTCCTCGGCTTCGGATGCTTTGGACAGTAATTGATATATTTATTGCAAGCATTACCTCCTCCTAACTCTCATGCATTGTCTTCTCTCCCTATCAAAGTACTGGTAACAAACCGGGTATCTTCCTATTCCTCTTTCATACCTAATCAATAAAACATTAAAATCCATTGTTTCGACTTTAATTTTTTATCCGGAATGTGTTGCTAAAGCACTGTTAATATCTGAATATTCATCCGTTTTTTGCTTAATTCTAACCTACTCATTCAGATGACGTCTTTCGTTGAAGGGTTGACCAGTCCTGAAATGGAAATCGCAGAAGGCGGAGTCATCTTGGATAACAGGACGTGAGTTTCCAAGCTCTCGTTCAATAAATTTCCAGATCATTTCAGAAGGTTTGCTGATCTGAAAGCGATGTTAGACAGTAACAAGGACAATCTGAAGGTGGATGCTATGAAGCGGATCATCAACGTAACAAGATCTTCAGCCATTTGATAAACATCTCACTTTTTCCAGCTTATTGCAAAGGGAAAAGATGTCAGTGAGTTGTTCGCCGCAGTCGTAAAGAACGTCGCAGCGAAGAACGTGGAACTGAAGAAGCTCGTGTTCGTCTACCTTGTCCGATATGCCGAAGAGCAACAAGATCTTGCCCTGCTCTCCATCTCAACTTTCCAGCGAGCTTTGAAGGATCCGAACCAGCTGATTCGTGGAAGTGCTCTTCGTGTGCTCACATCCATCCGTGTTCCGATGGTTGCTCCGATTATGCTGCTGGCTATCAAGGACGCCGTGCGAGACATGAGTCCCTATGTACGCAAAGTCGCCGCCCACGCCATCCCGAAGCTCTACTCCCTGGAACCAGAACTGGAACCCCAGCTCGTCGACTGCATTGACTTCCTGCTCGCCGATCGACGAAGTCTTGTTCTGGGAAGTGCGGTGTATGCCTTCGACGAGATCTGTCCGCACCGACTCGACCTGCTTCACAAACATTACCGCGCATTGTGCCGTGGACTAGCGGATGTGGATGAATGGGGACAGATAGTGATGATCAACATGCTCACAAGGTACGCTCGGCACGAACTGGCTGATCCAGACAAGGGACCGCCCGACTCGGACATCGTCCTGTTGCTCAACTCTGCTCGGCCGCTGCTCCAGTCGAGGAACTGCTCCGTGGTCATGGCCGTCACCCAACTCTTTTATCACGTTGCTCCGAAAGCTCAACTCTCCCAAGTGAGTCCATTCACTCCGTCCTCCACTGTAATCTCCTTTCCAGATCGCCCGCGCCTTGGTCCGTCTGTTACGTGGTCCCCGGGAGACCCAATACGTCGTGCTCACCAACATCGCCACAATCTGCGAACGCAATCCGGTAGAGGAAGGGACTTTCGCCATCTCGAAAGTGCGCTGAAAACAACTGAGCATGCGATTTGAATAGCATGTAGATCAGAAGATTTCACGAAAACAAAATGCATCGTCTTCTGATTCCTCCCTTGTCGTGTTGTCTTTTCAGTGAATGCTTGGTTGTTTCAGTGGACTTGTGTTCATCAAAGTTGCCTGTAGAATCCACAACACCTGATTCCAGACTATGTTCGATCCATTTCTCAAGTCGTTTTTCGTCCGTTCCTGCGACAGTTCCCTCGTGAAGCAACTCAAGTTGCACGTTCTGACGAGTCTCGTCTCCGAAACAAATGTTCATATCATCTTGAGAGAACTTCAGGTAGGGTACATTGTTCAATGTCTTACTGATGCTCGATTCTTTCAGACTTATGTGCACATGTCTGATCTGGCATCTCCAGCAGTGGAAGCAATTGGTCGATGTGCCGTGAGAGTAGGCGCCGTATCTGACCAGTGCATGACTGGATTGGTTCAACTGATCTCATCTTCCGACGAAAAAGTCGTCTGTTCCGCTGTTGTAGTCATTAAGCGGCTCCTCCATGCCTCCGCACCAGTGAATCTTCTCTCACGACTCATGAGACTGATGCCTCAGATGGTGGCCGCGCAAGCAAGAGCTTGTGTCGTCTGGTTGGTAGCGACCCACGTGGAACAAGTCATCCACATGGCACCAGATCTTCTGAGGCTGATTGCAAAGAAGTTCTCGACCGAGAATGAGCTTGTGAAGGTGAGAATTCTAGTATCAACCAGCTCTCATTATGAATTTTCCAGTTGGAAGCCTTGAAACTGGCAGTGAAGCTATGGCTCGTCAAACGAGAAGACTCCGAGAAAATTGTGCAATACGTGTTTCAACTGGCTCGGTTCGATCTGAGTTACGATGTTCGTGATCGATGTCGCTTCCTTCGGAATCTGATGTTCAACACGGAAACTCTGTCGCAGCGCATGGAAGAGATCTTCATGGCGAAGAAGCCAGCTCCGGCGCTCATCAGCAGCTTCAAGGAAAGAGATCAATTCCAGCTGGGATCACTTTCGCACGTTCTGAACCAACGGTGCACAAAGTACATCGATCTTCCTCCGTTCCCAGCAGTATCCAGTGATCCTCAACTTCGGAAGGAAGCGCACGCTCCGACGGAACTGAAGCTTGACGAGGAAAGTGAAGAGGAAGAAGACGACGAAGAAGAGGAGGACGAGGATGAAGAGGAGGATGAAGAAGAAGAAGATGAAGATGAAGAGGAAGATGGCGACGAGGAGGAAGGAGAGGAGGAGGATGAAGAGAGTGAAGAGGAATCGGAAGAGGACGAAGATGAAGAGGAGGAGGAGGAAGATGATAGTGAAGAGGAGGAACCCAAGAAACCAGTCAAGAAACCGACACCGAACGCCTTGAACGGAAAGTCGAAGGTGGAGAGCAATGCTCTCGATCTTCTGATTGACGTGGACTTTTCCGCTGCGGGTAGCCGGCAGATAATGGAACCGGTGCACGTGGACGAGAAGGAATTCGAGTTGCTGAATGTGATAGAGGGAAACGGTCTTCTGCTGACAATCAGCTATCCACGAATCAACGATGCTCAGTATACGGCTATTAGATTCGGCATAACGAACAAAACCGATGCGAGTGTAGAAGACGTGGAGTTGAGAACTGTGGACAAGTTGGATATGAAGGGAAATTCGAAGATCGGAGAGATCCCGGAAGGAGCACGGGTGTCCGTGGATGTGTTCGTGGATCTTGGAGACAGTGCGACGAGTCGAGAGTGGATTCTTTCGCGAGGAGATGGGCATGAAAAGCACTTCCGATTAGAGGTAGGATTGTTATTTCGAAATCAATTCCAACTGTTGTTTTCAGGTCCCATATGGAGAACAAGTCCAACCGATTCGGCTCGCTTCGGAAGACATTTCCAAAGAAAAGGCTCGTCTCGGAGGACTCAACCGACACGTCATTCAACTGGAGAAACCAGTGAATCCATCAGATGTTTTTATATTCGTCAACGGCTACTCTTCCGATCAGACGGTGTTCTCGTGCCAGACCCGATCACGGAAGGACATCTGCATTCTGACGCTCTCGGACAAGTCCATCGAGTGCTGCTGCGACAACTCGGTCATCGGACGGATGCTCGCGTTTGCTGTCTCCAAGAATTGCTGATTCCAATTCCAGCCCCCTTATCCTAAATCGTATATAGCTAAAGATGTATTTATTGATTAACGTTTGTATTCATTTCATGATGTGCTCACTTCTCTGAACATTCCTGTTTCTAAATTATTTATTGGTGACGGATAAACAACACATTCATAATAATAATAAAAAAGCAGAGGCACTTTGAATTGAAACGAAAGGGAGCGGATATAGATGGCATTGGGCGTGTTGAGCAGGTGAAGGCAGCAAATAAACAGGGACTAACTTACCAATGATTGGGTGATTAATATGAAGACACGATGTCATGGGATATGAAGCAAAAAATATTGATGAGGGATCCCTGAGGTTGAAGAGTCACGATTTGTGGAGAAATGGAGTAGAATTGGAAGCTTATGCCCGTGTAGTCGTGAGGTGATTCGCGTTGTTCGAAGAGCTAGTGACACGGATTGTCGACAAGATCGAATCGAGTCGCTCTACTTTTGTCATCAAATCCTTGACGATTCGATTGATGCATGCACCGGCGCCGGAAACGCGAAGGTTCTGAAAGCTATGCCAGCGTTGAAGCAGTTCTATTAAAGGTAGTGGGCAAATATTGGTTTTCGTCTTCTTCCGGGTTTAGTTTGCCTTACTCGGAAAGTTAAACTTGTGAGAGCAATTTTGGAAAAGAAAAAAGAAAAATGACGCACCTTCTCTTGAATATTTTTATTATCATCGATGCAAACTTCATCTATTTTCTGAATCGTCTCTTCCATGTGACAGTCATCAGTTTGCACATCTTCCATGTGAACGTCATCGGTGCCTACAATATTTTTCATTTTTATAATGGTCGTTTTCGATAACGAAAGAAAACATTTTCGGAAAAAAAAACTCACTCATAGTGAAATCATCTTTACTTGGTCCAGGAGATGGTTCATCGGGCAAGATCTCAGGATCGTTTCTGAGTGGTTCGACGATCAGTCGGGGACGTTCGGTCGTCCGGAGCTCTTCTCTCAGGCGGTGCATCTCTTCGGCAGCCACCTGTCTTTCGTACAACTCGCTCTCGAGCATGGCGATCTTCTCGATGGCGTGGTCAAGCTTGCTGCCAAGGTCCGTTGCCAAGTACTCCTTGTTGCGTTCTGATGTCTCGAGGACGTCATTCCGTTGCTCGAGTTTCCGTATGCGCTCTTTTTGAAGATCACATTGCTCTCTCAACTGCGCATTTTCGCGACGCAATTGTTCCTCGACTTGGACCCATTGAGCTCTAGACTCATCTTGTCGATCCTGGAATTCAGAATTTCTAAATTAGAACCGACTTTTCTGAACGAACCTTGCTGCGCATTTGCTCTGTCGACATCTGCTGTACCTTGCTCTCCGCCTTCTTTAGCTGACCTTTCAAGTCGTCCAGCTCAGCGTCCATCATTTTTTCGATTTCGGATGAGCTCGATTGAAATTCATTGAATTCTTCACGCATTTGGAGAAAATAACCCAGCAGGTCATGATGAGGCAATCCGCGAATCTGATCTTCTGACAAATCCATTATCTGAAAATATGATGATGAGTTTTACAGAAAAGAAACGAACGGTTAGGTGTGTAAAAAGCAATCAGAGGAAGAGTGGACGAACATCATAAACCTCTACGTAATACCGCCCGTAAACACTACAACACTTGGGCACGTGTGGACAAAAAGCGAGAGAACTGGTCTGAACAGGAAACTAGAAGCTGCTACCGCAAATGGCCGTTTTTTGAGGGCAAGACAAGCGGACAGCTGAGGACGACGACGGGATATCCGAGGTCGCATCTGACGGATACTCTCTGCGGCGGAAGGCGTGGAAGCCGCTAGTAGTTGTCAGCACGAAAATCCAAGTTTTTGACACGAGCCCCCTACGAGCAAACAAAAAGTTGGTGGTGCTCCGGCTGCTCGACTTTGTTTGTCCTTGCTCCCACACTTCCGCCACAAAAAGTCGAACAGCTGTGTGAGTCAGTATCAAAGGGCATCAGAACGATTGTCGGATTTCCAGATTATGACGGATTAAAAAAAAACTGGACGATTATTTATTTCTGACGGGAATGAGAGGTTTCACCGCCAAATTCCTATCAAAATTTTGTGAGAATTCAGGTCAAGCTTGCGATAACGGACGGAGGGAGCGCCCCCCGAGGGTCGCATTATTACTGATAACACAAATAGAGACGCTTGATAAAATCGATAAATCAGAGAACTTGTCTTAATCGAATCAAATCAGGGACAAGTCACTTGAGCAAATTCGGGCCAGAACCGGTCGACAAAGTTTTAACTATTGCGGCAGTGAAAACAGAAACATAGAAACATTGGCAAAAGGCATCTGAATCGATGCTTCAACCTGGCAGAAGGACACGTCACGTGACGAGAGTAAATTCAGTGGGCGTGGGACTGGAATCATCTGTTTTTTGAAGAGACGCAGCCACTCCCATCAATTGAATATTCGAAAATGCAAATTCGCTAATGGTCGGCAAATTTCATTCGAAGTATAAAAAACTTTGATGAGACGCGTCAAGGTTACGAAGAGAACGAAAAGAAAAAGCGAGTGATCGGGGACGAGATGCTCGCTCGATGCTCAATTTGCTTTCAGGAGAGGCCTATCAAATCAGTATTTGCCCTCTCGCAAAGTGCCAATGGAAAGGGGCCTGAGGCTCTGTTGACACTTTGCCCCAAACTGATCATCAAACTTTTCAGCGAAAGGTGCGCAAATAAAACGTGAAGCGAGCTGATTTTAGTAACTAACGAACAGTACGAAGTGAACGAGTTTTGAAATTTGGAAAAATTGGCAACAGAAGACGTTTACGGAATTTGTGATGAGTCACTAGAGGGAGGTGCCGGGAAAAAGTAAAACAGTATTGAGAAAGTGGGAGGCGGAGAGGGAAGAAGGAGAAAAATGTTGACGCGCTCTCGTCTGCTAGCAGGGTGAGAAAGTGTGTGAATGCAGAGACGGAGAGAAACCGAGAGAGAGTACGTGGGAAGCGGAGGAGGCAGACAACGCACCACACCACGAATATCGATTTTCGAGGGAGAATGGCATAGCGAAGCGACACTCACCATCAGATATAAACAATAAGTTGGCAAGCAGGCCAATTAGCAGCGGAACAGGAAGAAGCGACGCTGTAAAATCAAGCAAGAACTTTGTGTTCGAAATTAATTTCGGTTATGTAGAGCGGCGGCGCAGCCTACTGATTCCAATCTCATTACTCTAATTAGAAGAAGACAGAGAAGAGGGTGAAAGTGACGCTCCAGTGAGCGGAAAGTACCAGAAACTGCGTCAGCTGACGGAAAAAAAGCTTCTGGAATTACTGAGGTGACCTGGTGAGGTCATGTGATTTGACCTAGGGCAAAGGGCAGTTCAAGTTTGAGAGAGAAATAATGTGGCAGGCATCGCAAAAGTACTTTCAAAGATGCGATGGTTTCTCCGCGAAATACAGTATTCTTATAAATTCGTCCTGCGTCTGAGCTAGTTGGGTATACTGTAGGGCGCCAACTCGGAACGAAAACGGAAGTTCGAACTGCGAAATGCCTACAGTAACCTTTTTGCTGTCGCACGTTCTGAAACATACGCTTTGTTCCAAGCATTGTTAGACATGTCTCCTAATGAAACAAAGAGGAAGAACTGGGCGCCCAGTGGCGTCAACGATTAGATCTCTCGAGGAGGAAGTTTGATGTGTTCAATTGCATTCCTTCTCGTGGAACGTATGTATACATGAAGGAAGTTTATACAATAACGCATTAGTTTTTTAAATAGTTTATTCAGTTTAATAGTTGATGGGAAAACGAAATGACAGACCGAATTGAGATCACCCGGGAAAATGGGAAAGGAGCGACTTCCAAAGTCGACTGCAGTGGAGAATCACTGGCACTCAGATGAGGAAGAAGTCCAACTTCGGGGGGACGACGTTGGGGTTCCGGCGCATTTTGCCGGTCTGTGCCGGGCGGCGCGGTGCATTCGGTACTTCGAGCACCTTCTTCTTCTTCGGCGTCGTCGGCACTTCCACATTTTCCTCGCTCCGACGTTTACCAGTTTTCGGAGTCGTCTTTGTGTCGCTCTGCTGCACAGAGCGACGGCGAGGCGTCTCCTTGTTCTTGGCCTCTGTTGGTTCCGGACTCGCCGGCTTCTCCTCACAATCGGCCATGGATCGCCGAGAGCGCCGGGCTTTCGGCGCTGTGAAGATCTCGAGCGGTGCTGAAAAACAGTTTATGAATAAAAGAAAAGTGGGTGAAACAAACTAACCTTGCCGCTCTTCCGGGACTTCTCTGACCGGTAGGCTCAGTCTTCTGGGGTCCTTGACGGCCGGTCTCTGGATGACCGCCTCGGACTGCACACGGTAGATGGCAGCACGTCTGATCGGGTTCGGCGTGGTGTTCATTGTGGTTTGGGTGGACGGGGTAGCTGGAACACGACTGGATGAACCGAATGAGGTGGCAGAAGGCACGATGCACGCAACGCGCGAGGGGCGGGATGACGCGGTTTGGATGCGTACGCGGAGCGGTTTATCGATGGGGTGTTCTAGAAGGATATGATGACCCGCCCCCTATCTATCTCTAATTGTTGCTCAATGATCTTTTGATCTCAAGTTGAACAGCACTCAAAAATGTAAGCAAATATGTGATTGAGCTTTGAAAAAGAAAGCGAAGAAATACAAGTGCTGAGGAATATAAAAAGAGAAAAGATTGGTTAGATCTCTGATAATCAGGAGAGTTAAATAGAAATAGTGAACTCAGCAGGTAAGATGAATATAATGATTCTTAATCAAAAGGAGCATAAACGATTGGAAGAGAAACAGTGCACTATGATCAAGGAACGGATATCAGATAAGGTGTGGGTGGAAGAGACGATATAAACCCAGACGCTGCAGAATGACGGTGATTGTTTCTAGAGTCTTATGTCCATAGAGATTAAAATGTGAAAGATAAGATATTGATTTGGCTGGTTACGGAACAATACAACAAATAAAACGATTGCAGGAGAGAGGATCTTGCCAAGCAACCATTCAGCCCTGGGTCAGACGCGCTAAAGTGACTGGCATCACGGACAAGATCGAACCGGTTGCGTCATCAGAGACACCGACAGTCGGACCAGGTCCTTATGATCTCTCCGCCATGCCGCATCCTTTGTCGGTTACAAATTCACGCAAAAGATTGTGATAATTGCGCAAGAATTGACTTTGTGGGAAAGCGAAGAGCAGATTAGATTGTAGAAACAAATGAGACAAGATAGGGATGACCCAGAGTACACTGTTGCCTCCAGGTGTGGTGGGACCATGTCATAAAGCACAGGTGCATGTTGAGCAAGTGACAATGGGTCGATTGCCTGAGATGATGGATTGTGAGAGTGTGCTGGCTTAGGGAACGGACTGACAGATGACGTGAGAACATCGAGAAGCCAATGTTTCGTCACATAAAGCTTTCAGAGTACATCAGCTTATCAGAAGGCAATCAGTATCATGAAGTAGAATTTGCTCATCTTAAAGAAACGTTATCATTCAAAATGTTGTCTGGAATGTGTGAGGAGTGTGTGCTTCGAATTCCGTGAGTTCCAGTGACTCCCTGAATCGTGCTGCTCTTCCTCCGCGGCCTCTTCTCACGGTCACTCGCCCCGTCGCCCCGCCTCCTGCCAGCCGCCTGCCTCGTCCCTCAGATGACACCCGTCCGTCGCCGTGTTCCGACCTACTCCAACCCAAGTGTTTCCAGGAATGAAGCGGACCACTGCTGATCAGCAAGCCTCGTTCCAGACCGACTACTTTCTCACCCAACTTTCCCACTTCACAGAAGCCAAGTTCTCTCTGTTCGAGCACGCTCCGCCAGCTGAAAGACGGGATCGGTTCCGGAATCATGTGGAACGAGAAGAGATGCCCCTTGTGAGTCTCTTCCATGTTAGGATCCTTTTGCGGTTTATTAGGAAGTCATTGTTGGAGTATTATGAGTGGGTGTGTGTGGCAGAGGGGAGTCCTTACTGATAATTCCTTCCGTTTTCTGTTGCCTTATCAGCCCCCTGGCATGAAATATGCTGATGTTTCATACCTTTCTTGGCCACATTCATCAGATAAAAAAGTAAGGAATGGTGGCCGAATGACACGGTTAGATGAGATGACAATCGCAGAGATTAGCGGAAGATAAACGGACATGTCTCTCGTTTCAGACGTTCTGCAAGATGGGCATCAACATCCCTGTCAAGTTGGAATGGTCCCAGACGAGTGGCAATGAGGTGTGAACAGACCATCGTCTGAATGAGTAAACCCATTCGATTCCAGATTAATTTCCGTTCGAGACCTTTCGTTTTCAATGGTATCTGGGTGAAAGTGGTTGGAACGATGAACTTGGAGACGCTGGACGGACGGGTGCGCTTCGAACGATCGCAACGTGAGAATGCTCGTGTGTCTTCTGAACTTGCTCGGTTTGCAGAGGCCGACGAAGAGCCGATCGGCCTGTCGGACACTGAACTGGCGGCCCTCCGTCGGGACGGTCTCCCCATCTGAATCCTCTTGACTTTCTTCCCCTCTCCTACGGGTTCCCTGTGATAATCGTCCGCTCTGTTATGCTTGCTATTGTTGTGATCTCGGTGTTTCCCCACACTCGAATAAAATATTGTAACATTTATGTGTTAATGTCGGGGAACGTTCTCTCCCGAACTTGTTACAATCGCTTCTGAGCACAACAGCTGATTCTTCGAAGAGTTCCTTCAGGTGGGAAATGCGCATGTCATCGACGATGTTGTAAAACAATTCTCAACTCGCGCATTGCTTCCTTTGACATTTTACCGACTGAGATCGATTTGAATGTCGTAAAACATGTGTCGCACGAAAAAAGCTATTTTATGATGAGCGGTGTTTATTGGAATGGAGGTCGTTGTTGATATCGAACAGGAATATCGTTTTTGTTACCTAGGGAGCTCTTTGGGATACGTCGTTCATTTTCTGAATATCAATAAAAGTAATTTGAACGGAGCTGTTTTTCAAGAGAGTAGGGTTACTGTTGCTATCGAGGGTTTTGCGTAAAATATGACGCCTTGTACGTGAATGAATGCACCGAACCTCCCGCCAATTACTGTAGGCCTCTTTTGCTGTTTGAAAACCTGCTTTTCTCCGTTTTTTGGAAAAAAAAACAATTTTTGTTGGTTCTTCCTCGAAAAACGGACCTTACGATCTAATTCAACATTATGTCCCCCAAGACAAGTATCTAAAACAGTTGTATTCTGTTAAGTTGTTTGCGTATCTTCGTATCATATTTGCCAGGGAATGTGTCGTTTCGGGAGTATTAACGCTGAATCCCTTTTTTCGTTATTGACTACTCTTCGTTGTGTTCATTGTTACATAAAAAAACAAAAAGGATTTCCTTTTGCTCGTTCTTTCGTGTTCTTATTTCGTTAGTTTTTCTCTGATTTTCACAACAATCGTATTTTTTAAAAATATCTGAAAATAGTTTCAGGAATGTCGACTCCAGTCCGACCGAAGTCATTCAAATCACGAATTGAGAGGCCCATTCGCAGTTCAATTATCAAACAACCGTCGGAATGCCGCCAAAAGTTGATCAACTCTCCAGTTAGACACAATCCGATCGCAAGACCCAGTAAGTATATCCGAACATTAACAAAGAAATCATTCCACTCAATCTTGATATCTAAACGTTTAGAGCGCTAAATTATCATCAAAACTGTTCTTGTTAGTTATAAAATGAAATTCCAGGTCTGAAAGAAGTTCTCAACGCCCCGAAAGCGAAACGAGTCCGTCAATCCCGTCTGTTCTCAGCCGACTCCTCCATCTTCGATGAAGAAATTCTTCCTGTTTTCGGGGACCGACTTACTCATCAATCCGTCAATCGACTCCCAGTTCCACGACTTTACTTCGAAAACGACGACTTCATGGAAATGTATTCCGACGCACCAGGGTCTCCTGAGCTCTCTTGCGACAACCGCGACTCCATGACATTCCTGACGCAACGCTTCACCGACTCGTTCCACACTCTTCTCACAGATCTTCCGCGTCCAGACTCTGTGGAAATGGATGTTCCAGAGCTGACGCCGCTCCGGTCCAGTACCTCTTCGATGTCTTCAACTAACACTACGAAATCGAACATCACCAAAAAAGCGGCTTACTTCTGCAAAGTCACAGCGGAACAAAGACACTAATCAACCAATTTCACATACATCTCGCTTGCCGCCCCGTGTATTTTCCCCCAAATTCTCAATTTATCTCGTTGTTGTTATCCACGATTCTAGTTCTTCGGATTTGTTTATATTTTATTTGTATGTTACCCTAGTTGACAAAACTACATAACAAATTTGAATATCCCCCACAACAAACTGTACGATTCAAATTCTCTTCATCATCATTTTTCATGCCATTCAGTTACTTTTTTGTTCACACAATCAATCATAGGTACAATAAATATGCCAGTGGTAGTAGCTCAGAATACAATTTC
Source organism: Caenorhabditis becei (assembly GCA_900536315.3). Taxonomy (NCBI): domain Eukaryota; kingdom Metazoa; phylum Nematoda; class Chromadorea; order Rhabditida; family Rhabditidae; genus Caenorhabditis; species Caenorhabditis becei. The sequence continues at coordinate 111,491 of LR539378.1, forward strand.
GGGATAACCTAGTGTTTCCCGTTTGATAAAACTCGTTCAAATATTTATGAGGGGAGCAGAGGAGATCTGGTTCACTTTTCGCGCAAGTCTTTCAACGCCTTCATGTCGTGGGCGATTCCTCCGATCTCGCGCTTGATTCTCTCTTGAACATCAGCTCCGAGATTCTGAAAAAAATAAACTTTGACTATGCTGTTTAGGGAGATTTTACCGGGATCGTGGCCTTCATCTTCTTAATCTCCTTTTTGAACTTTCTGTTCTCTTCCTCTAAAATAGCAATATCTTGATAGCATCGCTCCATTCTCTCAAGTAGCTGATCGACAGTCTCGTTCTTCCAGTTCGACATATCGATCCCCTTGAACAGATTGAGCTTCTGGTGCAGAAAATCGCGAAGAGTTCTCGAATCGGAGATCAGATTCGCAACAGTTTCCTTGAGTTCGGGACCCATTCCAGTCATGAACTGCGTCTTCTTGAGTTTCTGAACGATGGCGTCGACGGCCATAGTGGACTCGTGAAGAAGTTGGCGAGTTGGGCAGATGAACTCTGTAAATCACGAATTAGAGAAGACAACACGCAGAAGAACATACTGTGAGTAGATGATTTCTGGGAAACGGTGCCAACTTGCTGAGAAGAAGCAGCAACAGCGGAGACTGGCGGTGCATTCTCTTTTTCCACCGGGCTCGCCGACTTTCTCGCAGCTGCGTCCAGACTGAGCTGTTCAATCTTATCGTTGACCATGCTCATCGTCTGTGCGTACTCGTGTTGACGAGCTTTTTCCTGCGAGATTCGACGGCACAACTCTTCGAAAGCCATTCGAATGGACGTGGCGTTTCTGAAACGAATGCAAGTACGTTCCGATTGTTCTTCTTCCTCTTACCCCTTGATGATAACCGTTTTCATGCTCTTCTTGGTCAGCTCACTCATCTCTTTCCGGATACGCTCCAATCCCTCCAGTACTTCCTTCTCGACGTCCTCTCGTTGTCTGGCCAATTCGAGCTCCTTCTTTCTCGAGGCAACCTTCGCCGCACAGTCCGTCGTTTCCTTCTCGAAATCGGACAGCTTCTCCAACTTGTTCTCCAGATCGACAATCTGCTCAATGAACTGCTGTCTCTCGTTGGCCGCCGACTCGACCTTCACCTCTGCCTCGGTAGTTCTTCTTCTCAATCTCTCCATGTCCACCTTCATTTCTTCCATGTAGTCACGGATCTTGTTCTCTTCGGAGAGCGAAATATTCAACTCTTTCTTCAAGCTTTCGATCAGAGCTTGGTGTTCCGCCTCCACCTGCTCCCTGGTTTCGACGATCCGTTTCTCCATCTCCACCATGATCTCATTGCTCTGCTCGTTGGCTTCCTTCTTGAGCACATTCAACATTCTGTTAGTTTCACCTAAAGTGGTTTCCACCTTCTGACGTTCGTGATGCTCAACATTGAGCCGATCCAGAGCCTTATCGAGGTCTTGCTTTAACTCGCTGATATTGTTCAAGAGGACGTGGTTTGTGGCATCGAGTTCTGAAATCTCTTGAGCCAGAGCGGCCTTCTCTCCATCGACCTTCTTCAACGTGGCTTGGCACACTTCCAGCTCTTCGAAGTTCTGAGCAGCCTTGATTTGGACATCCGAAAGACGATTTGGCGATGATTGAAGTGGAGATCGGAGTTCTCGAGCACGAGCCTTCTCCAACTCGGTTTTCAGGTCTGCCAGCTCTTTTTTCAATTGATCCACTTCAGTTGATTGCTTCAGTTGATTATCAGAGAACTTGAAGATGGGCGAGTATGAAGTGTTGAGCAGAGAAGACGAAGCAACATCTGAAACAATTCATTAGAAATTGAACATCTGCAAGAAATTCACCTTCAGCGCCTGGTGCGATTGTGAATCGTCTGGAAATGTCAGCAACGAACGACTGGCTAACAATCGACTTCTCGAGAACAGAGAAGTTCAGCGACATGTTCGTGAGATCTTTCTCAGCGGCATCCAGAAAGTTGGACACGTCAGCATGATCACACATGCTCGTCTCGAAAGCGAGCTTCATTTGTTTGATTCGATCAGCCAACGGACTGCTCGATCCCATCTAAAAATTGAAATGAGATGTGTTTCATTAGACGAGTTTTACCTTCTCGAGAATATCCTCGAACAACGCCGCTGAGGATTTCAGGCGTTCGAAAAGACGACTGAGTGCATCCCTAATTTGGGTCATTTTGGCTTGCATTTTCTCGACATTGACAGCCGCGTCGTGCTGTCCTTCCAGAAGAATAGCGGAAGAGTCGAGAATCTGCTGAACGTCTTGGAGGATCGGAATGCTCGGGGTAGCGATCATCGCGGAAGTGGCTTTAGAGGAGAACGAGTTGTTTTGGATCTGTTCGGCGCCAATGGAGATCTGCCGAGCATGCAGCTGATGTTGAAGTGACTGCGATTTTTGAGCCGTCAGTGGAGAGTTCTTGAAGCCTTTCTGACTCAGGAAAGATTGGGTGGCATCACGATCTGGAGGCGGCATCGAAGAGTTGAACGAGCCTGAGAAACGAAAAAGTTCACATTGTTTGACTGGTTTGGTCTTACTCTCGACGGTGTCGTTAGGCATGTCCTTCAGTCTGTGTTGCTCAGATTCAAACTCAGCCCACAATGCATCGAACTCTTCACTCTGAAAAACGTCTTGGGATGAGATCTGCAGAATTTTGCAACCAACATTCTTCTTCGCAGCAGTCGTGTCCATAAGCGGCAATTGACTATCCTGCAGAATTTGACTTTCTTGCAGGTCATCAAGCTGACTCTCTCTTGGCAGAATGCGCATCGATGTGCCACCAGTCTCGTTCGGAACCGAACTGTCCAGATTGTTAGCGGAGATGCCAGCCATGAGACGGCTTTCTCCGAGAGAAATGCTGACGTTTCTGGAACTATTCGAGATTGATATAAACCTGGAGCAAACTGAATTACCCTTCGCCTCCTGTCAACTGATCGCAACGGATGCGCAACTCCCGATTCTCAGCTCTCAATGTGTTCAACTCGCCGTTGACCTTGTCGATTTGTGCTTTGAGCTCTTCGGATGTCTTTCCGGCCACCAGAATGGAAGATGAGTCAAAGGTAGTATTCTTGCGCATTGTGTGGATGTCGTTCTCGAGTTTGCTGCACTTGTTCATGTACTCAACAAGAGCCAAACGAGCTCTCTCGTACTCATTCTTCGCTTCTGTCAGCTGCTTCTCTAACTCGTCGATGTACTTTATCTGAGCCTCTGTTTGTGATTCGCGAGCGTTTCCAATGACAAAAGTAGCGTTGGGAATAGCAGCGCCAGCGGCTCCGAGGATGCCTTGTCCGGCAGCAGCTTCCAATTGAACTCGAGCATTTTCCGAGCCAGCAAGACGGGCGGACTGATCATCGATTTCCTGACGCAAGTTTTCAACAAGTTCTTCCAAACAGGCGACTCTTTCCTGCTCTGAAACAAGTTTAGCCTCAAGATCCTGGATCTTGCGATCCTCGTCGTTGGTGAGCGTGTAGTTCGGATCGCCTCTTTTCAGAATGTCGTCGAGAGTTCCACGGAAGGACCCCATCGTCGTATTGTTAGTGTCTGCTAACGCTGACTCCAACTCATGGATCTTTTGCTCCATTGCATGTCTTTGCTTCTCGAACTCGACAGCTTGGCACTCGAATAAGTCTTTTGAAGCATCGAGTTTTTCTTGTGCATCGTAAAGATCTTTCTGCATTACGGCGAACAGACGACTTTTCTCCTCCATGTCATCCTGAGCCACTTTCAGATTCACGTAATCGTCGAGAACTTCTTGAACACTTTTGTGGCACGCCTCTTTCGCTTCCAAGTACTTGCGCTCGTACATTTGCACTTCACACTGAACACGTTTCGTAGAAAATTTCAACATTCAATCGACGAACTCACCCGCAAACTGTACATTTGCCCCTTTAGCTGATCGTTTTCATGCCACGTCTGGATGATTGGAATACTCCGAACATTGGAAGCCGAGTACGCGCTGTTCATCCCATGCTTTGGGGTAGTTTCCGTTGATTCTGGGAGAACATCTTGCACAGCCAACGACGGTTGCGACATCGATTTACGTGGAGCTAAAATGAAGGGAATATTCAGTTTTTCATATATTTCCTGTCTTACCGACAACTTCCTCCATATTCGAGTCCTCGAGCAACACCGAATTGTCTTCCATTACGGAAATAATCGGCAAAACTCTAAACCGATAAATGAAGCTTTACGCAGATTAGTGTTGCTATGGTGACCTTTCTGAAGAGGAGCGCTCTTTTTTTTGAAACCAGAGATTTCGCGCGCTGGATTTTTTCAGTGGCGCGCGTTTGCTGCATGAATTGTTTGAAAATTTCGCGCGCGGCTGTTGCAAAAAGGCGTGCCGCACTCTTGCAAAATCGCAATTCCAGGTGACACGCCCACTTTTCAAATACGAATAAAGCCGTTTTTGCTTGTTTTCTTTGAATTTAGCTCTTTTTCAGCTTTCTTCTTCTAAAAAATTTTCCTCTTGATGTCTTACTTATGTCTCACTCAGCTGTTCGTTGTCATCATACATCTCACATAAATTTTCCAGATGGATTTGGTGTACGGATCCGAGATCAGCTTCGTGGATGGGTTCGCACAGAAACCATTCCGAACGTTCATTGTAAACACCAGTGAGTTTTTTCTTATCTGGATTAGGATTCATGAATAGTTTAGACGCTCCACTTCACTCAAACGGATTTGACGTGCCTCCGTCTGGCGGTGTTGCTACGTTTTCACACAAAACTAATTATGGAGATAGAATCTTCCTCTGGTAAGGGATTTTTAACTGACCACTGATTAACTCCCGTGTGCTTACAGGCGAGCTGTTGGACAGAAGCTGTATATCGAAGAGAGATCTCTTCTCTACACTATCATAGATGGTTCCCTCTGCATTGACTTCACTCGCACTTCAATCATCCCTGGAACATCTATCACTATTTTTGAAGAGGTGCTTTCCAAAGTAATCAGAGGTGTTTAATTAGTCCGTTTAGGGTATCTTCTGCATCGTGGTCCCTACAGCGTCCGCTATTCATCGATTCTACGCGAGAGTTCACACGAAAGGAAGAGATGTAAGTGTTGGAGTTTCAGCTTCCTGTAGAAAATGTATTGTTCAGACTTTCTCGATCCTGGCCAGAATTAAGGAGGATGACGAGTTCCGTCGTTTCCAAACCTCGCATTCTCTTACCACCCCAGGACGACCGATCAGAGCCAGTGCCACCCACCATCCTAACAGGAACACGGTAACAAGTATCAATAGAATAAACCATTTAAATTTTTGTTAAGATTTCGTACTGCACTGCGGAAGGTCAACTTGTCGTGGTTTCCATGGGTTCCTACACCGATTCGAGTGATAAACACGAGGAATACACGATAGGAGAGGTCGGATTGATCGGGAAACTCCTGGGAGGGAGAGACAAGAGAGTGAGCGATGCGTGTGTCATGAAAAGCAAACGACCGGTCAATGTGATATCCAAAGAGCGGAAAAGCACTGTCCAGTCGGACATTGTATTCGCAGTAACTAGAGATGGTTGGGTGCAAGCGTGGAACGTGGAAACTCGGAAACAATTGCCCAGTGCTGTTGACTTGAATAACTACTTCGCGTCAGAAGGAAAGCAACTCGGAGAGACTCCAGAAAACGCCGAATTCGAACTAGAATCGTCTGACTCAGAACCAATTGAATGTTTCTATTCGATCAAGGCTTATCATATTGATGTCGACATTCTTCTCGTTGTCGGCTGTGATGTGACTGTCGGAGGAAAGAGCGTTGGAGCGAGAGTTCACTTGCTTAAAATGTCCGAAGACCACATGCAACACCTGAAAGTGTTCGAAACGAGCATGGGTGCCGACGAGCGACTTGTTGACTTGGACCTCATTCAGACTTATTTCCCAGAGAAACCAGTTGCAACGGACGAGGACTCGTAATAATACTTTATTTTTCAAACGTAATCTATAATTTTTACAGTATGACCGATGTAACAGCAGCCGACTTTTCGTTGACTGTTTTGTTCAAAAGTTCTTCCGCGAAAAAGAGTTACTCGATGCGAAGAATCTCGTTCGCAATCGAATGGAATCAAGCCCAGACCTACATCTTGTTTGATTGGCATAACGTCAAGCAGTTTACTCCTCCAGCTACATCGAAAGGGGAGCCGACGCCTGAGAAGAAAGATCCAGATGCTATCCCCGAGCGTCCCTTCAACTTGTCGGCTGACTCCAATGTTGAAGCACTTGTGGATGTTGTCTTTGACACAGACATCTACTCGTTCGACATCGTCTTTCGCGCTGTTCAGGTATACAAGTCATTCCTTAAGAATCTTCCAAATCGGCTATTCAGATCGTCTCGGACAACTTCCGTGGATCGTGTGCTCACGTTCGTTACAATAACTGGCTAGAACTCTCTAAACTAGTCGATGCGTACCTCACTTCTGTCGAGTTCAACAGGAAGTTCCAGCTGAAAACGGATAGAAGCATCCGACTGAGATTGAACGCTCCTCAGGAAAACCAGACAGCTGCATTGAAAGAGTAACCAAAAAGAGTTTCCACAGTTCTAATTGTGACTTTTTCAGTTTCTGGTGGGCACTTCTGAAAGCATGTGAAGAGCTGGACTTTGCTGCTCGTGGAGTGATTGCTCTGGCTCCGATGCAGCTTGCTGGAGACCTCAGGATAATGGCCGTCGTTCACAAAGACAGGATGACCATTCTCGGAGACAACAACCCGGATTTCCTCGAGATTATCAGCACGGACAGCTTCCCTAAACAAGTAACTCTCGAGGAGAGATGCAGAAAAACTCCAAACAAACAATTCGTGGACCTCATCGAAGAAGCTTTTGTGTTCGCCGAGCGACGCGTGTTTCTGATGGTAAAATGTACCATTTCAGCTCATTTTTACAACTTTTTTCTTTTCAGAACCGTGAGCGAACAAGAATCATGAGTGCCAAACACGGAATTCCGTTGGTTGATGATGATGGAGTGGACAACGCGTACGATTACGAAAGAGATGGCCGATTCATCCCAATCAAAAACTCTTTGGAAGCCCCGATTGTCGAGCTGACTGCCGCATTTGTCAAGTCCGCCACTTTCGAAAATTCCAAGCCATTCGGCGACCCGTGCGACCAGCCATTCTCCGGATCCTTCACGCAGAGTCTCGTCGCCGCGAATATTCGAGTGACTGTAGAGTCGCGAGTCACTTTCGCCCTTACTCTACAGGCCCTCTTGAATGCCATAACTGAAAAAAAGTTGCGTGCCGGTGCCGCCTCGTTCGGAGACGTGGAAGCGTTGTGCTGTGAGCTGAGAGAGATCATTCGAGTATACAGAGAACTCAACGAGCAGTTGGATCTGAAAATTTTCACGTGCGTTTTGAATTAGTGGCGTCAAATAATTTGTTAACTTTTAGAATGACTGGTGCAAAAATGAGTGTTGGCACGTGGCTAACATCCGACAAGGATGGACTGAAGATGATGAAGAAAGAGGGTGGATACGGGCCGAATGGCTACATCGACATTCGAAAGGATGATTTCAACTGGTTCATCGGAGCCACCACCGATGCAGCTGTCCGCGCGCTTATTTCATCTTCCGAAGTGCTCATTCTGCCACGCCGCCTCGTTATGCACAGGCAATACAAAGTGCTTCTCACCATTCTTAACTCGTACATTAGTGAAACGCGTGCTCTCAAGCCTGCTCTCACTTTTTATCGAGGAATAGCATTTTCTGGAACTGATCACCCTGTCAAGGTAAACTTTTCGTCGTGGAAACTATACAGACCATCCATTTACAGGCACTCAACGCTTTTCATTCATGCTTGGATGCTTTCAATCAAGGAAACGTGGCTCTCCGCAAAGCCATTTACTTCATGCTTCCTAACAGACAACCAGTCACTAAAGGAAACGATCGTCTCAAAGAGTTGGGTCCATCGGAATACTTCCTGGTCGTCGTGCGCTTCCTTCAAGACCACAAACACTCCGAAGAAGTCTGCGCGGTGGCAATGAGGGCGATCGAGAGCCTGCCGATCGAGAACCAGAGCGTCCAACTCATCTCTAACACTCTGTTTAACCAACTTTCGCAACGTCGTGAGTGGTTCCAGGCGTTGAAGCTTATCCTCCGGACCACGATGCGTGCCGAAACAAGAAGAGCGTCGATCTGTGAACTTCTCACTCAGATGCTCGCCAACGGAGAGTGGGAGGCGATTGCTACGATGAAGTTCGGAGTGCACGAACAGGTTGTCGAAGACTTCTTGCGCGAAGCTGCCATCCGGCAGACACCGACTGAGAAGAAGCACTACTTCGAACTGTTGTTCGCGTTCTATGTTGCTAGGAAGGACTTCAGAAAAGGTTCTTCTGAATTTCGAATGTTTAATCATAAAAAAAAACTTTTTTTAGCTGCAAGTGCGATGTATGAGTACGCGAGACACATTGAAACGGCGCCGCAGATGTCTCCAGAACTTCTGAGAAGACGACGAGACTGCCTGGCAGTAGTCCTCAATCTGCAGTCTGTTCTGAGCATGGAAGCTGAGGGTATCACAATCTGTGCATTATTACGAAATCATATTTCTTTCAGATGAACAAACTGCTTATGACGATTGTACAGATACTAACCTGGTGTTCCCGAAACCTACAGAAGAATATGACGACGAGATGGACTCCTCTGGTGAAAGCTTCCTGAAGGCAACAGCAGCAAAACAACAGAATCGGCCAGTCAATGATACCAAGGACTCGAGCTCTGGATCTTCGCCCGACACCGCTTCACAAGACACAAAAACCAGCTCATCGGAGGGAAGTGTCGACTTGACGGCACTGAGAGCCAAGCAGATGGCATTTGCGACGAGCGATGAGAACGATCAGATGGATGCCAGTGACAGTGGAACGAAGTCTTACGCAAGATCCATAGAGAAGCATTTCCTGAACAAGAGGAAGAAGCTGCTCATTCTTGGAGAGAAAGAGTATGATCATATATTCGTTTCCCAGTTAAACTATCTTTTTCCAGGATTCGAGACGAGTGGGTGTTGTGCTCGGCTCGTGTTGGCCTGCTGTCGTCCGATCAGTACCAGGGTGTTCCACCGACTGATCCTCTCGAGCTGTTCTCTCTGCTGATTGACAATTTCCATTTTGACGAAGCTTTCGATATCGCCAGGTAACAACTGGAAAACGCAGTCTTTTTTGAATCACATTCTTTGTAGACAGTTCAACTTGGATCCCAGAAAGCTTTTCTTCCAATTAACTCGCGAGGCGATAATGATTGACGCGCTGCGTGATGATTTGAACATTGAGATGGCTGCAACACACCAAGCCGGATGGGTCCGTCTCAATCGAAGACACTGTGTGGCTGTGGCGACTGCTGAAGATCACTGGGCAGTTGTCAGGGGTCTGATCGATGCGGCCGATGCTGAGTGGCCTGGAGACTCCAGAGCGCTTCGTGGATCTGCTGAGGCTTTCTTGAGTTATAAGCTCAACGTTCCATTCTGGCTACACACTGTATTCGAGGTTATCAATTCGTGATAAAAATTTATTCAAACAAAAAGTTTCCAGAACAAAGATCCGAACGACTTCCTACGATGCCTTCTCGACTACGAAAGCTACAGTGTTGCCCTTCAAGTACTCGCGGAGCTTGTTGAACGAGAGACCTGTCAGGCTTCACAACCTAACGCCCGGACGTGGCTTCCATACGGCGTCATTGACGAGCTCATGATCAAAAGTGCCGACTTTGTTCGTAAGGCGTGTCTGAAAACACAAGCAGACCAAGTTCTGGCCGCCGAAGTCGCAAATCTGCGAAAGAGTGCAGATCAGAAAATGGTGATTTACTTCCGAAAAGTTTCTGATTTCGAACAAGCTCAGAAGATGTCCAACCGGTTTTTCGATAAATAACTGCTCCATTCTCCCTCTTTCTCCTGTTTTCTTTTGTTCTACCGGACCTGCGATCTGTTGTATTATTCATTTCCACATCCCAAGTTCCGGTTTTTATCTCACATTTTAACAGGTCTCATTTCATTTTCTTTTCGTAACATATTCCATTTTCATTGATTGTTTCATTTGACACTCTGGCCCTAGAAATAAATTTCCATTGACCATCTCGACTATCTCGTCCAACACGGATCATCCAGACACTCATACTTTCGAACATCGCAATTCTCTGATACATCTTAATAATTCAAGATGGAGACATTTACCTTGTCTTCTGATTCCGATGACGATCGACAACCGCCACCAAAAAAACGATCCATCGAAGGTGTGCCGAGCAGTTTTGCCGGAGACACGAAGCAAAGGTTCGGGGAGTGTTCAAACTGTCCCTAGACCCCATCGGATTTCAGATTCTCTTTCGGAATCAGTGATACTTCTTGCCTCGAAACAAGGATCACACCAAGAAAGATCGCAAGAAGAGAGCAGACTCCCGAAATGATCGGAGAAGTCTTCGGTCCGTCCTCATCCGACGCCTTCCAGTCTCCGGTGCCTCTTTTATCCTCGAAAACTCCCAGATCTCTCCGTCGTCGATCTGTGTCGATGAACTGCTTAAACCCAGACCAAGAGAGTACCAATGAACCTCCGAAAAGCAAAGTTTGTTCGACTTTTGTGCAGAAAGAATACGACTTTGATGCTTTGAGCAGTGATGAAGAGGAAGAAGAAGACGATGAGAAGAAGCGGAACGACGATTTGAATCTCAGAGCACTGCTAAGTCCCGAGAAGAGCAAGGACTCAAAGAGGAAACGAGGCGAGAAAGTGGAGGAGGTGCTGAACGAGTTCTACGGAGTCTACTGTCTGATCAGTCGCAGCGACCGTCCGTGCTACAAGAACAGATGCTACATCGGATACACAGTCGATCCGAATCGACGGATCATGCAGCATAACGGAGGAAGAGAAAAAGGCGGAGCGAAGAAGACGGACAGCAGAGGTCCGTGGGACATGGTATGCGTAGTTCACGGCTTCCCGAACCACGTGGCAGCACTTCGTTTCGAATGGGCTTGGCAGAATCCGAACGTGTCGAAGTCGCTGAAGGAGAAGCAGTTGAAGAAGGAGCGAAAGGAGACTCCGTTCGCGTATCAGTAAGAACCTTTTCTTCGTGTTCTTCCAAGTTTTCCCATTCCAGATTGCGAATAGCTTGTGAGTTGATGAACAGCGAGGCCTTCTGCCGATTCGCACTGACGTTCCGGTGGTTGATAACGGTGAGCAGAACACAGACTGATTGTGGAATGAACCAAAATTCAGAAAGAAGAGTTGCCGTTTCCTCCGAATTGTCTTCCACCGGATCAAACAAAGGTCCGATATGGGAAAGTAAAAAAAGAGATGAGTCTGGTGCCGTCCAAGAAAGAAGACTACGTGGAAATGGGCGAATGTCGAATTTGTGGACTAGACATTGAAAAGGTTAGAATCAGAAACGAACAAACACACATGTTTCCTTCCAGCTGTGGAGTCTCGTCCGTTGCATCTCTGCCTCGTGTCCTTCGCACTTTCATTCGAAATGTCTGTCCCAGAACGGG